>PVIU01010120.1:0-71953 GCA_004026605.1 Ondatra zibethicus
CAAAGAAGGACATTTCATATTAGTCACAGGAAAAATCCATCAAGAGGAAATCTCAATACTGAACATCTATGCCTCAAATACAAGGGTACCCTCATATGTAAAAGAAACACTTCTAAAGCTTAAATCATACATTAAACCGCACACACTAATAGTGGGAAACTTCAACACTCCACTCTCATCACTGACAGGTCAGTCAGACAAAAAATTAACAGAGAAATAAGGGAACTGACAGATGTTATGACTCAAATGGACTTAACAGACATCTATAGAATATTTTATCCAAACATAAAAGAATATACTTTCTTCTCAGCACCTCATGGAACCTTTTCAAAAATTGACCACATACAAAACAAACCTCAACAGATATAAAAAGTTGGAATAACCCCATGTATCTTATCAGATCGCCATGGCTTAAAACTAGAATTCAACAACAATACTAATTCCAGAAAGCCCACAAACACGTGGAAATTAAACAATGCTCACCTGAATCATTAATGGGCCAAGGAAGAAATAAAGGGAGAAATTAAAGACTTCCTAAAATTCAATGAAAATGACCATACAACATACCCAAATTTATGGGATACAATGAAAGCAGTGTTAACAGGAAAGTGCCTATATAAAGAAGCTAGAAAAATCTCCCACTAGTGAATTAACAGAATATTTGAAAATTTTAAAACTAAAAGATGCAAACTCACTGAAGAGAACTAGACTGAAGGAAATAATCAAATGGAGAGCTGAAATCAACAAAATTGAAACAAAGAAAACAATATAAAAAATCAATGAGACAAAGAGTTGGTTCTTCAAGAAAATCAACAAAATAGACAAACCTTTATCCAAACTAACCAAAGGCAGAGAAAGAATATCCAAATTAACAAAGTCAGAAATGAAAAGGAGACATAACAACAGACATGGAGGAAATCCAGAGAATCATCAGGTCATATTTTGAAAATCTGTACTCTACAAAAATAGACAACTTTCTGGATAAATATCACTTACCAAAATTAAATCAAGACAAGATAAGCAAATTAGACCTATAACTGCTGAAGCAATAGAAACAGTCATAAAAAACATCTTAAACATCTTTAAGAACAACCATTAATTTATGAAACTAGCATTACATTTATCCTGCTGGCACAGATATGTCTTCAGCCCCCAATGAGAAAAATTCTCTTTTTAGCAGAAAAGACCACTACAAAATACCACAGCCAATCACAATGAAGAATTGTGGAGCTTAGTCCCAATGGATCCATTTACAAAACAGTCCTGCTCCTAAAGCTTGGGGAACACTTGGGAAGTGGGTTTAGGTAGAAAAGATTGCCAGAGTCAAAGGATCAGGGAGTCTGTATCTCCTAGTAATACCAAAAGCTATACCCATAGAGTCTCACCAACATGATTGCCCTAACTTCAGTTGAACAAGAATGATAGCAATGGACACACCAGGCTGGATGGAGAAAAGCCCAGGACACCTCAGGCCTACACAGAAGAACTACAGGAAACTAAGGAAATGTTGGGGTGGGAGAAGTGCTCCTTTCCAAGGAAGAGCACACCAATGGGTTCTTCAGTGTCAAACAGTCATCCAAGAAAACATACATATAAGAAACATTATATGGATTGAACAAGTTATATTTAAGATGGTGTATATACATATACACATATGCATACAATAACAATTAGTGAAAAAGAAGATGCCATAAATTTGAAGGAGAGCTAGGGGTAGGGTGCATATGAAAGGGTTGGGAAAGAGAGGAGGGAGGATATTATAATTAAATTTTAATTCACAAATGTATTAATTTATGTGTGTGAATGTGTAGAGCATGTGCACATGTGTTCAGGTGTGCACACCACAGGGGGAGCAAGTGAAGCCTACTTCTTTGAGTCTCAGTCTAACTCTGAACCTGAAGCTCATGTTTCTCAGCTACAGTGACAGGCAACAAACCCCAGGAATGCTGCTGTCTTAGTCCTCATTGGTGTTGAAGTTAGAGGCATATGTTGGGCTTTTCCCAGTGTGTTAGGTGGATGTGGATGCTGCAATGGAAATTCTGGTTCCTAGTTCCTAATATTTTGATAAAGATATAATACATGGAATATGACAAAATAATTTTATAAATATTTTGATGTTATCTCATTTTGAAACAAAGTCTCACTAAGATGCCTAGATTGTTCTGAAACAGTGTATGTAGCCCAGTCTGGTCTTTTACTCATAGCAATCCTTCTGCCTCATCTCTCATTGCAAAGATTATACATATGAGTCACTGTCCCTGGAAAACGTGTATAATGATATAATTTTGGAATCACTCTTTAAAGTACAAAAGGGACTAAAATAATAAAACATTTTTGTTGATCTGAATAGGTATTTCTCCAAAGAACACATGTAACTAACTAAATATTCTTTAAAAAGGTTCAACATCATGAATTTCTGCAAAAAAAAAATAAGGAAAACCACAATATGATATATCTCTCCCCAGCTGGAATGGGGATTGTTATCAAAAAGATAAAGGATAGTAAATGTCTACAGGATGTGGGGAAAAGAGAATTCATACATTACTGGCAGACTATAAACCAGAGCAACCAATATGGGAAACAGTGAAAGTCCCTTGCAAAACTAGGAACAGAACTCCAAGTTGTCCAGAAAACCATTACTGGGCATGTATCCAAAGGAAATGAACTCAGTACATTGAAGAAATATCATGACATGCCTATTCTTGCAGCACTGTTTACAATAATCCAGATACGGAACCAGCAGATGAATGGATAAAGAACACTGCACAGATACTGCGGAATAGTATTCACCCATACAAAAGAATGGGGTGCTTTCAGTTTCAGCAGCAGAGGTGAGCAAGGATGACCCTCCTTAACCCCTATGTTAAGAGAATTTAGTCAGGAGACAAAATAAATTTGCCTTCCATGTGGAAGCAAAATAAATCAATTTCCAAGAAGCCAAGATTAGAAATGTGGTCATTACAGGCTGGGGAGGATGCTAGAGAGGAAAGCATAGAATCTGGTTACAGTTATATGTATGTATGTGTATATATATATATATATCAGTGTAATACACACATGCATATGGGAAGATTCACTTCTGGTGTTACATAACACAGTGTGTTAACTTAAACTGACAATTTTTTTTAGCTATTTTTACAAAAACCTCAAATAAGGATGCTGAATGCTTACAACAGAAAGGAATGATAAATATTTGAGATGCTGTAAATGTTCTACGCCCAGTTTTCCTTGCATATGTATATACGAATAGAGATAATCCCCTATGCCCAGTAAGTGTAGACAATTACTATGGATAAGTATGCATGCATGTGTGAGCACACAGGATGTGCACACATGGATGCAGTTGCCTACAGATGGCAGAAGAAGGTGGTAGATTTTCTGGAGCTGAAGTTAGAGACAGCTATGTGGGTGCTAAGAACTGAAATGCATCTCCTGCAAGAGCAGCAAGTGCTCTTTGAACTACTAAATCTCTCCAGCCTCTTATGGATTATTTTCAGGCTCCAACTCTCAGGCAATAGAGTATTGGGCAAGAGTAAAAAACATATAATCTATTACCTTGCTATTGGACAAACCATTCTGCTTGGAGAGAAAAGCATGTCAGTAAATAATTACAATGCAACTTGAAGTTGATATAATAAGCATGCAAATGAGGTTCATTTTTTTCTACAAAGATAGAGACATCTGCTTCCCAAACACTAAAAAGATTTAGTTAATAGTTTGAAAATGATCCTAATTGTCCTCTAGAACTTGTTTGCAAATCCCTATAATATTCAAATCTATTAGAAATTCAATATTTACTACCAAAGACAAAGCAGAATTTCCATGAGCATTTAAACATTGCAATATTTTTTTAAACTAGAAAATAGATAAAATGTTTTCCTTTCAATCAAGTTGGGTATTTTAGAATTTGTGGCCAACACAAAAGATGTCCTTGCTAGGCAGAGTAATATAATACATTCTGTGTGAACAGGAAACTTTAATGATATATACAGTTTTGTTATTAAAACTGAGTTTGATATTTTGCTCTACACTGGAAAATTGTGACCTAGTACAACATAGCCACCTCACATTGTTTATAAGTTGAGGAAAATCAACATTTTGGGTTCCCAGTTCTCACAGTAGGAATTACATTTGTTTTGGCCAAATATAATTTATATAACTCTAAGGAACAATAAAACATGAACCCTACAGTGTTTTCTTACCTAAAAATAATATAGACCTTGTAAAATTGAAGAGATTATTATTATTAAGGGAAAGACAGTAACTTAAAAGGCTGAAGCTCATTTCATAAGGCTTTTTTTCATGCCTGTGCAAATAGGCAGACACCTGTGTGCCCATCTTCTTTGACCCCCTCCATGGGAGTGAGATTCCACAGTCATAAGTAACCTTATAAGTAAAACTCTGAAATATTTGCTTGAAAAAAGTTCTTCCATTCATTTTTAAAGTACATGTTTAATGTGACTTCTTAAACAAAATGTCTCAATAATCATTCTTCTATCTAGCAAGATCTCTCCTATGACGTGCAATAAAAAATTCAGCTCTTTGTATTGATAAGATTTCTAGTTAGTTGAGGGGTCATTTACAATTTAATAGCCAAAAATTAAAGGAATGAACAAATTAATAAATAAAGGGATAAAACATATTTAAAATGTCAAACAGCATCTATGGGAATTGGTTCTTCTCATTCATTACCATTTTATAAAATAGTATCCCAATTTCTAAAATATGTGTCATACTAAAAGCATATCATAAACATACTGAATGAATATTATAAAATTTCTGCTTCCCAAAGCAATGTGCTTCTAGGAGGAGAGGGAGTAACTCTTTGATAGCAAGTATTGTATTCAAGGAATAAGTCCATTTTGTCTAAGTTAATTTTCTCAAGAAGAAACAAATTTATGAAGTAAGCAGTATTTTCTCTCTCTTCAGTCTGAAGAAGCTGAGAGTCATAAATCTTCTGTGACATGTTCTAAGTCTTGTCACCAAGTAAATAGTGGAATTGGCCCTTGCGACAGGCTCCCCTTCATACTGCTTAAGAATCCACTGGCACAGGGTTATAACTTCACAACCCTAACGGCAAGTGAGTCTTGTCCTCCCTCCAGATGACATTTCTCTATACCCTGCCATTCTTACATTTCCTGATTCCTCAAGTTTCATTTTTTAAACTACACACAAAACACATTTTCCCGTTCCAAGATTCACCAGGATTTCAAATTCTGTTAGCTCTCAGTGTAACTTTGACATTATTTTTAAATCTTTGCATCTATTTCAATATAAAATTTGAGTTGCAATTAACAGTATTACTGTAAGATTTATAAAATGATCACCGTTTAATATTTATTTAGAGATATCCCTAAAGCATCTTCAACAACGTGGACAGCTTTGGGAGAGCAGATTTGGGTGAATTTTACTTTTAAAGCATCTGTGGCTTTCTTGACTCATCTTTCTTGGGCCAGACACAAAAGGCTGCTTTAAAGATGTTATTTGATGTTGAATTTGGTCGTTGTCCACTTGGTTTTCAGAAATCGTTTCTGTAAATCATGTTCTAGAAATCCTGTCAACATTTTGCTCTTTCTTTTGTGGATTTCTTCAAAGGAAGAAGGGGAATGCCTAAAAAAGTAAACACTCAACAGCCATGACTATGTTCCAAAGAGGGTGGGATACAAAAATATTATAGAGGCATATAGATACATAAATATTTCTGTTAGATAAAAAGAGAATCCTGTGGATAACTCACAAGGAGCCCACTGGAACTTTGTCAGAAGAAAGTGTGTTTGTGAGGGGATGAGGGCCATGTGTTTCTCTCTATTGTACATTTTTTTTCTTTTGGACTCTAACAATAAGCCCCATCTTAACATGTGTATGAGATTTCTGCCTTTTATATTTTTAAATTTAATTTTTAACAATATCATTCACATATAGTGAACAATTTATATCTCATTGATCACTCTTACCACCTTGCACACCTACCAATCCCATCTTTTTCTCAACTAGTTCCCCTCCTATATTCATGTCTGATATGTTTTGCTGGTCTTATGCAGGTCTTCATAGCTGGTATGTGTTCATGATTACATCGGCCATGCCACGTCCACATGGCAGCTTGAATTCTCTTTACTCTTTATAGGTACAAAAACCCACACTCACATAACTGTGTGTGATATTTACAACAGCCTGTACAATGAGCACAAGCATTTGTGATTCATCAGTAGAGAAACTTGAGGTTAATGATGATAAGTTGTGTATTCAGTTCTTTGAAGCTTTGTGGTAAAAGCAGACTCTACATATAGGATTTTAACTAGTACGTGGGCCATCTTCTTCATTTATAGATAGCTAATCATATTTCTTCACTTCCTCCTTCAAAATATGTTACATATGCCCTTTTCATCTTTCATATAATATCTTCTAACCTTGGACAGAATGAAATAAAACAAGACAAAAACAAGCAACAAAAAACCCAGAGCTCATAAAGTATAAAACAACAATCTGCACACATCTACAAACATATAGGCTGCCAGGGGGAATGAAAATGAAGACTATGGTAGGAAGCACACCACAGCAACGTCAAGAGTGATGTGCGGCTGGGGTACAATGTGTTGCCTAAGGTTCCAGAGGCATCAGAACTCTAGATGAACAGATATGAAATATAGTTGTAGGGGAAAAGAATAAAGCATTGTAAATCTTAAATGACAGTGACATTCAAGGGTTCCCCAGCTGAAGAAATAACAAACTAACTATATCCAACAAAACCAGGGTATATGCGGTGAAGAATTAATAGTAGATTCTTGAGGAATGAGCCTGGGACACAAGCTTTTCAACAAAGTCTGCTCTATCTAGCCAAATTTTTGAGATAAGGAAAGAATGTCATAATTATCATAACTAAGTAGAATAGCCATTGGCTATGCATGACTGACTATGGAGTGCTTAAAATATTGATTGACTCAAATAATTACCTGAAGGGTTAATGTAATTTAATTTTAATTGAAAGTTTAAAGGCCATATGCAGCCAGAGGTTACCATTATGGCCAACATCAACCAAGAGATCACTGAGTGTATAACATATTTGAAAACGAGGCATAATTAGAATATAAAAGAGTGGATATCATTTTCACATTAAGAGCTCACAAATTTGTTGGGAAACAAACCCTTCTCTTGCAAATGAAAGTGAGCCATTGATTATCTTTTAAACACTGACTAGTCTTTACAGACTTAGTGAATCACAGTCTTGAGGTCATCTTTGATCCCAATTTCCAACTCTTTTACCTCTTTCTTTTTCTCCTTTACCTCCAAGAATAACCTCATTTCATCTCTTTTTCACATATGTTATACATGTGGTACTTTTTTTACAAACCTTAGTCTTGTTATACCATCTAATACTCACATTAAATACTTAAAATTTATGGAAGTAACAATAGTTGGAGGTTAAGTATATTCATCCATTTAAATATAGTGCATTTAACCAGATAAGTCTTGGGGGAAAAAAATCTCTCTCCCTCCCTCCCTCTTCCTCTCTTCCTCTTCTCTCATCTTTCTCTCTCCTCTTTTCCTTCTCATCAGTCTAATTTTCTTAGTCTTTAAAAAACTCAGAACATACAAAATCAAAACAGTTCATCAAACACATTTATTGTATTGTATAAACCCATACATTATATTAATTTTGCATCGTTTTATTCAGTTACTGAGAAGTGCCCATTTCCTTCTGTGCCTTAAAGTAATATTAAAACAAAGATACAAACTCTGGCTTCTTCAGACCATAGTGAGTTAAATTCACAAGGATAGAAGATCAAAATGTCAAAAGCACAAGCAGTAAACAGTGGTGCTGTACTTGGTAAATGCTTCCTAAAATACTTTGAAAGAAAAAAGAACACAAGAAGAGCAACAATGATACACACACACTCGCCCACACCACCACGCTTGATTTCTTTTGCGCCCCCAAAAGGACTTCACAAATGAGTTCTAGATCGTTTCTGTAACGGTGAATATTCATCAAGAGAAACCCTGGGAATGGATGGACTATCACACAGGATGCTAACCTAATCCTACCCTTCACTCAAGGATACAAAAGCAGGAACAGAACATATAGAGAGTCAAAAATAATCCATGGGTATTTAGACTTTTATCCAATAATGATGCTTTGACTGACCGTGTGATACTGGTGTAGTAATTTTATCTGACTTCACAGATAAATTCTATCTGCATTCTGCCTGCTCAAATGTCTCACTTTTCAAATCTCTTTGCCATGAGACAAACCAATCAAAACCAAACAAACCAACAAGCAAAACCCGAAAGTAGTGCCTAAACTTTCTTTCATTACCTTTTAAACTTGAAAAGAAGATAAAGATAAGCTATGGATAGAGAGGCCTCATACATCTCAGAGAAGGACTTAGAGATATTTGTATGATTGTATCTTCTTTCTCTGAACTTTAGTGATTTTTTGTTACCATCTTCAGCCACTTACACAATCATGTACATTATCTAACAGTTATTTGAAACATTAATGATGAAAATTTGTATTCTCTAGAGCTTCAGTTGTAACTTAATCACTTGTGCTTGTAAAACTAATCAATTTTTCTTGTGCACACATAAACATAAACACACACAACGTATACATGTCATTCCACTGGCACATGTCTTTCTAGGTTTATTTGAATGTAGTGAATTAACTATGTAAACCCTAAGAAATGCTGTTATTAATATTGGTACATTAACAAAGAATTTTACCCCTCATTCAGAATTGTCCTCCAAGATAGCCAGCTTCAACACTGCTTACAAATGGCTGTAGTGTTGCATGTACTAAATGTCTGACATTAGACATGAGACAAGGTTGCTTATTCTCTTCTTTCTCTCCCCAACCCCCACCAAATGTCCTAGTAGCCAAGTCTCTGGCATGTATCAGAAGAGCATTCGATTTTCAGAGTGAAGTCAAAGGAAAAGTATGCACATGGCAGTGTAAATGCTAGGAAAGTTGGAGGGGAAATATGCTAGTTATGCACTGTTTTGTTAGAATAACTATAGAACCATTGCAGCAATGCCACAGTCAGGACTCTTGCCAAGTGGAATACCCTATTTATAACCCTATCAAGCAGAGGAAATGGTGCCAGGAACAAGATAAAACTATTAGCTGCATTTTAAAAGATACTTAAAAGCATGTTTGTATTTTAAAATAAATTTTGGTGGTTAGGAACAAAACTTGGGTAGTCATAGATCTGGGTGTTGAAACATGTTGCAAGAGCATTCATTAGTCCTCTTCTTATCTCCGCTGCCATGTCTCTGCCAGATAGCTTGTTTGAAGTCATAAATGGAGCTTGTAAATGGATTCTTTGGGAGATACCTAGAAAATAAACAATTCCCCCTCTTTGGTAAATAGTTAAGAGATCTCCATGGACGCGCATGCTTTTTCCCACTGTTGGCACTGTTGACCCAGTGCCCATCTGGCACCCTCCTCCCCATCTGTCTTGTTTATGGCAGTCTTTCCAATATCAAGAATGTAAGCTGCAATCTTAGAGGCAAAGAGAAAATAGACTGAATACAAGAGAATGCCTTGATCATATGAACTCTGGTTACAAGGGTGTTGCACTCAGGGGTTCTGGCATCCAGTCTGCGTGTGGCTGCATCAGGACATGTGCTGTGAGTTGTCATTCCAAATCACTGCCTACTATCCTGTACCCCAAGGAACAGTGTGTTGAATGAGGAGAAGACCAAAACAAATGGTAGGGTTGGATCCAGTGTGGGGCTCCTTAACCTTTCTAACTCCATCACTGAGAAGCTGCATGTTCTGTAATGCCTTCAACTATAAGGACAGGGCAAGCCCTAAGACAATGGCTTCTTTTCCTCTGTTTCTTCAATTTCTCTTCTCCATCAACCTACTTATCTGAATTGGAAGCATTAAAAGGGCTATGATTTTTTTCATGTTTTATTTTATGTGTTTTGACTGAATATATGAATATTCACCGTGTGCACAGGAAGAGCTTGTCAGAATCAGACCCTCTGTCATTGGAGTTATCAGGTACCATGTGGGCATTGGGAAACAAAGCCAGGTCCTCTGGAAGAGCAGATGGTGTTCTTAACCTCTCAGACATCTCTCCGGCCCCAAGGCTTTATGATTATTAAATTAGAAACAAACAGATTTATTCATGGCTCTTTTGCTAGCACTGTGTTTCTAAAGGGGGAAACTGTTTATGTGGCTTCGGGCTCTGTTGTTTTTCCAAAGATAAAAACTATTTTGTAGGTTTATTAGGTCTAGAAGGGGTGACATAAAAGATGCCCTGCACTGTTCCTAAAGAAATGGCAATCAAAAATATTCATTTTTCAGTATTAAAACCAGTGTATTAGATAATGTACAGTCCAATTTCTAAGTTGTCCTACTAGATAACATATCATTGTGTGTGTGTATATATATATATATTCTTTATTTATGTATGGGGACATATGTGTATGTGATACATGTGTGCATGGTTCATGCATGTGAATATGCAGATGTATATGCCCATGCATGTACATGCAGAGGCTAGAGCAGAAAGTTGAGTATTGAGACAGCATTATATTCACATATATTTGTCTTCAATTTGTGTTTCTATAAGTTATACAATTGTGTGTGTGTTTCATTTCATTTTAATACACAAAGTAAGACAAATGGTGGGACAATAATTATGCTTACAAAATTATATAAACTATAAGGAATACATACAAATTATAAAAATAAATCAACCATGAAGTTGCTAAAAGTAGCCTATATTTAGTAGTGCTTGTATGCTCGTCAAAATATGTTTACATTGATATACTATTTAGATAACAGTGCAAACATACTTAGTAAGTGTAATTATTTAGTAGTTTTCAGTGAATGTTAGCCATAATTATCATGGTCAAGGATTTTCACGGGGAAGTTAGAATCATGGAAGAGCCAGGTGTTGTGGTGAGAGAATACCTTCAGTTCACACTGCCAGGAGAGTGAACTTGGGCATGGCCATCACCTCTGATTCCCTCTCTGCTCACTCTCATGAGAATGAGGGGGGGGGATTTGAAGGTGATTTAAGCGGAAATAACACTCAGAACCATGGGTGGCGCACTTGCTAGCACATAACTTCCAGTGCCAGGTGCCAGTGTCCCTAGCCTTCTTGAAGTTGTGAGTTAAAAAAAAGAGTCACTGCTATTGTTTTTGGCTGGGGTTTTAGCTGAGCATCCAAGATGCAAATGCAGCTGGCTACTGAGTTCTGTTTTGCTCGGCCTCAAGTGGAGAGCAGTGTTGGTTGGGAGAGCAGGTTCGCTTTCTAGTGGTTGGAGAACAGTCAAGCTGATATCCCTTGTGGGGTAAGATCTTGGGGACAAATATTTCTTGTATTTCAAGGTTTCTTAAATTTCACATGTGATTTAAAAAAGCAAATAAGCCCCTTAATTGCTTCGTTAAGCTAGTCAACAGTAATTAAGGAGAGTCAAGTGGGAAAATATTAGAACCTGCTGTGCTCTGCTTTTAGCCTCCTCCCCTACCCCCAGAGTGTGTTTTGCTTTCCGAGGGATGGGAGTTGGTGATTTTCCTTGATAGGACCACTCTGACCTCCTGGGTTCTGAGCTTGAAATTGAGCTACAGTCTTGTGGGGTTAGGTCCCAATTTATTACTGGTAAAATATGATTTACATTCCCACGAAAAAAATGCCCGAAATGCCTTGTAAAGTCGTGCAGGGGGTAAGCAGAGCCGTTTTGATGAGTTAGAACTCAACAAGATCGAACATCCGTTTCTTCTCCTTTCAGAAAGCATGACAGTTTAAGAATGGTGGAAAGCTCATGGCTACGAATGAGAGCTCGGAGTGAAGCCAGGAGCCCTGCGTGTGCCTGTATGCATGCATCTGCAAGTGTGTGCGAATTTGTGTCTGAGTGCCCACATGCACATGTATGGAGATGCGTGTAGGGAAGGTCTACCAAAGACGAAAGGGATAGCCATTCAAACATCTGCTCTTCTCCAGGCTCTGAAGCTGAGACTTTTCTCATCGCTGCTGGAGCTTCTAAAGAATGAGGTCCTCGGCTGCTGCTTCTCATCGCAGCACTCGCCAGAGGCGGAGGCAGGAGGCTCAGAAGGTCAAGGTTAGCCTGAACCACATAGAAAGTTGAAAACCAGGCTGAGCTACATGAGAACCTAAAGAAGGAGGAAGAGAGATGGGAGAACAAATGGAGGGAGAGGAGGAGGGAGAAAAGGAAAACAAGGCAGAAAAGAGAGGAAGGCTTCTGTTAAGAGAGTTCCTGACACATTTTCCCTAAAACTAAAGAGACCATCCCTTAGAGTCCTTCGGGTGCAGAGACACTGATGAAGTAATGCCAATAGCCTGCCTTAGAGTTTGCTGTCGTAGTAAATCCCTTCTCTGTAATGAGTACTTTTTCCACAACAAATTCTGTCTGGATACTTTGAAAATAAGTTCACATTAAATTCTGATGGCTCCTTAAGTTTCACAATATTTGTTGTCCCTGTTTAGTTGATAGTGTATCAGAGCAAAAGAGAATGAATGAAATTGCTTTATGGTTCCAGGGTTCTGAGTGAAAGGATTAGACCCTAAGCCTGCCTGTGGCTGGACCAGTGTGATATTGTCCCTCTGCTGCTCAAAACCCTCTGTCACTGTGATCCTCTAAGTCAGTCCAGGCCTCCTTGGTTCCAAATAAGAGAAACCAATGTCCTCTCTGTTAGAAAATACTTGCATGCATCCTGTCCAGCATGCAAGCATCTCCCTTGTCTCCCTTGTGTACTTACCATACAGCATCTGGAACTTGAGCATCAATACCTGGAGACTTGAATTGCTTAAAGGGATCTGCCAAAGGACAGAAAGTGTGAACTCCTTGTTTCACTTCTACTATGAAGACCAGACCTGAGTTGTTTATGCTTATGGGTATCATCTCTTCAAGCATGAGCTCTCATGGAAGATGATCTCATTCACTGTGTCTGAGCCTGGCCTTGACCAGAAGATTCTCAACAGAAGTAGACCTGTAAGACTCTACTTACGATGGGGATTCAGGTGCCTTACATACAGCTGACTCTCCAATATTTAAGATGCACCCCAAGCTTCTCAGAGTTATGGAGTGGTAGATAAGGACAGTTCTAAATTCTTCTCATAGTTCTTGTGTACCAGTTTGATAGCCCCTCTTAAACCTGACAAGTTAACAACTCCAGGAAAGGGTTGTGGAGCCTGTAGATTTGCTGCATCGAATATGTTTGTTCTCTCTAGAAAACAAATTGCCTCTGGCCAGGAATGGGGCAAAGATAAGAGAAGGCACAAAGTGTGCACAATTCCAAAGGCAACTTTTGTGTAAATAATAGCTTTCGTTAAAACAATCGAGCAAAAGAACAAACAAACCTCACATATTTCCTTTCCTTTCTCTGTGTTCTCAAGATCCACAAAGATTGATTGTAATCCCCAAATTTTATCAAGTAATTAACAAATAATTCTCATAAAGAAAATGAACTAGGTTCGTGGGATCCTGTCTCCAGAATAGTTTTAATGAGAGTGTAATGAGGACTTCACGATAGCAAACACTTTCTGGTATCTCTATGGAGGCCACTCTAGTTTAAAAGCCAATGGCTAGAAATCAGAGACCAGGAGAGAAATATGTGATGCTTGGGAGATGAGAGCATGCAGCATATGGTGACCTAAGAAAATGGCTGTGAGGGCACAGCTTTTTGAAGATGTAGCCTAGAAATCAATCTAGACAGCATCTAGCAAAAGAGAACCTGAGATCTAGACCCAGGGAAGTGAGAGAAGTATTCAGTAGTGTTGTGGTCCCAGGGGACCTCTGATGTTGAATGAGGTAGGAGTTTTCATTATGAGAGAAAACACAAGAGAGTATCTCAGCCCAGTGGACAAGATCAGGAGGTGAGATGGGAGCAGGGTTACCTGGGGAGGAACATGTGCTCAGAATCTAATCACACTACTCGGTCACTAGTCTAGCCACTGGTTCATAAGACAAGTACACAAGGCCTGAGCTCCATTGAGCCTTCTAAGTAGGGTAAATGGAGGTCCCTGAATGCCTGTGCCTTGATTATGGCTATTCTTCACCTTGGGTACCTAGTAGTCCTGCAAGTTCAGAAGAGTGGGTCCTTGGGGTGTCATCTATCCCAGATCCTTTCCATGGATGCTCTTTTAAAATAATGATATTCTTCTGCTGTCAGAGATTGTGAATGAGCCAATGGAAAAAAGATTTAAATGAAGCCATTTAATATCTGGCATGAGAAAGTCAAGTATTAGGTACAAGAGTTCCAGAGCAGGCAGGAAAAGCCTATAGGATCCTCACCCATCACAGGTTTTTCATATTCTGAGTAAAAATAAAAAGGTTTCCATACACTAACCTAAACCATGACTCTGAAGATGACCCTAGGTGACCTCCTTGCCCCACACTCTTGGCATCCACACCTGAAGTCTTCAGACAGCCCTACTTCTTCTCATGTCTCTCCTTCTTTACTTCATTCCCACAACTTATTGCCTAGGGACCATAACTCATACCTTGGATGTTCACACCTCAGTGCCTTACCCCCAAACCTTTCTCAGTCTTGAATGCCCCCACTTCTTCAGTCCACTCATTGAATGATATTCTGCCTTTCTTGCTATCATTCATGATCAACTTAGCGTGCAGTGACTTTTGATTCTCTAATCTCTGAACCTTGCATTGACTTTCCATTATTTAATACTGTTTTCTAAGAAGCCCCTTGGATAAAGGTCAAATTTGCATTAAAATATGTACATAAAAGAACAAGATGCCTCATCCCTGCTGACCTTCCAGATAAACCATTGTTCTGTTAGGTGAGGCTGCAAACTCAGGCAATGGGTTTTCTCCAAATCACTGTCTTTTGCCCTGTACCGCAAGGAATATTGTGTTGAATTAGCAAAGAACAAAAAGGTTCCTTAACCTTTCTAATTCCATCATGAGACGTTGTAGGTTCTCTAATGCCTTCAACTACAAGGTTAGGGCAAGACCCAAGACACAATGTCTTCTTCTCCCCATATTTCCTTCATGTCTGTTCTCCACTGATGTACGTACCTAACATGGTAGAATACAAAGGATATGACTTCGTGTGTGTGTGTGTGTGTGTGTGTGTGTGTGTGTGTGTGTTTTATTTTATGTGCACATATGTTTGGTATGAATGTATGTGTATACGCCATGTGTCAAAGAGGAGGCATAATTTTCAGTAAGATTGGTCAGAAAAGAGTGGAAAGTGCATGTCTTCTCAATCTCAACCCAGGACATCATCTCTGAATCTTCTTTTAATTTGAACATAAGCATGCCAGTTGTAAATATAAACACAGTGAAAATCATATTTCCAAAGAAATGATGAAATGAGTTAGGTTTCTAATGACCCTTTATCATCTATGAGTCTTGTTGCACATCTTTGTTTTTTCCAGCATCAGCTGATGCACAAGCCCTGACTAGCAGGAAGAAGTGAAGGCTTGGTGAATCTCACTCCAATCAGGCACATAATTCCCTGCATGGGGTGAAAGGAAGATATCCCCTGGACTTCAACCTTTCTATTCCCTCCTGTGTTTCTATTCTGCCTCCTTCTCTTCGAGTCACATTCTGGGATATGAATGTGCTCAGGGGCAGGGAAAGCTGTAATCCCCAGAGCCTTGCACTATAAACTTCATTTCCTCCTTTTATTGCAGTTAACTGCCCATGAACTCTATTAATATTTTGCAAATTGAGATCTCGGAAACATATGTTACTGTTAATTTTAACCTCATGCTAACTAGGATGTGGTCAAAATTTCACAACAAATTCCAAGGGTATTTTGATATGCCTTGGAAAATGCATTTAAAGGTGGCTCTGGGAGATATTTATGTATATATATTTTTACCCTAAATTCACATATTTCCTTTGTTAGAGGCAGGCAGAAGTAAATCATTGGGCAGGAAAGTCAAGCATAAGGTGAGTCAGTAATGGTGCAGACTGTATAAAAAAAAATCTCCCAGACCAAAGACAAAGGGTAAAAATATTTTGATGGTTACAAGGTGTTATAGACAGTATTGTTTTTCTCAAATGCAACTCCTTTTTTAAAACAGTGGTTTTTGACCTTTTCTGACATCAAATGATGCTTTCACAGGACTTGCCAAAGACCATCAGAAAACGCAAATATTTACATTATAATTCATAACAGTAGCAAAATTACAATTATAAAGTAGTAACTAAAATAATTTTATGGTTGGGGGTCACCACAGCATGAGGTAATCACATAACGAAAGGGTCGCAGAATTAGGAAGGTTGAGAACAACTGATTTAAAAAAGCTTTCGATTTTAGAAATTCATGATGAAAATGGATTTCAATAATTCCAAGCATATCAGCATGAAATAAGCAAATGTACAACTTGTAAATATTCTGGTTAGCCAAAGGAAGAAAGCGCTTCTCCCTCCCTCCCTCCCTCCCTCCCTCCCTCCCTTTCTTGCCACACCTTCCTCTTTTCCTGCTCTCACTTCTTAGTCTATTACTTCGCTTTCCTTTCCTTCCTCTGCTTTTTCCTGTTTTAAACATTACCCACTCAGCAAGTATTATTTTCACACTCCACGGATTGCTATAGCTATTGTGAACTGAGCAGTAAACATCTCTTTGAAACATATGCATCCCCAAGTTCATTACAACAGCTTATGTAACAGCCTTCTGCGGTAGGTGCTCTTTCCACGTGGACGTTCATGTCTTTAAAGCGCATGCCTCAATGTCAAGATTTCAGAAATGTTTTCAGCTATTACAAAATGAAAAGAGTGTGCCTTCTAATAAATACTGAGACCATTTACTCTTCTGTTTGTCAAGATTTCTGTTTTCCCAGAAAGTTCACCATGTTCTTTCAAGCATGACTTTGAGCTGAGGTTAAATCCTGGCTGTCTAAATAAGGAAATGGCATGGAATAACGATGAACTTTCCCCGTGAATCTAATTCCAAGACAGATAAATAAGAATGGCACCATTGGAGAGAGGCCACCTCTATTCCCTTACATCTTGCTCTTCCTCAGGGCCCAACACCTAAGACCTTATAACTCGCTTTCCTATACCTTCTTAATCTTTTCGACTCTACTTCTTCCCTCCTCAGCATGTCACCCCTTGAATTCATGTCCCAATTTAGGGGTAATACTCAGTGTGCAAGCGCCAATCCTTTCAATATATTTAATTTGTATTTAGCTATTTGGATTGTAGGGTGTCTCCAGAGGAAAAAGCAATAAGTTAAGTTATGAGCCAGAGAGGAAAAAAAATACCCATCGCTACATTTGACAGGCAATGATGAACATGTCACATATTTTATCAAATATTGTACAATGCCAATGTTAGTCAGAGTTAATCTGTACTAAAAATAGAATAAAGCATAGGAATTTCCAAACTACTTTGTTTCATAAATCATTTACAAAAATATAGAACACCTCAAGATGTCTGTAAATAGATCGTAGCTGTCATTGTCAGTTTTAGAGGCCATGACGAAAATAGCTGACAAAAGCAGGTATGAACACAGGGTTTATTTTGTCTCACAGTTTGAGGACATACAGGAGATCATGGCAAGAAGGTATGGTAGCAAAAATGCCCCTCACTGTGGTGACAGAAGCATGGTCACATTGTGTCACTAGTCAGGAAGCAGAAAGCTGTATTCTGCTCTCGGCTGAGTATCTCATTTATTGAATCTGTGATCACAGCCTTTGCATAGTACTGCCTGCACTCGGGTTTGGTCTTCCTCCCCTAGTTAAACCTCTTTGGAAACACCTCCACAGGATTCTCCTGGAGTTGTGTCTCCTGCTTGATTATAATTCAACCAAGCAGGCAATGGAGATGAACCATCGCAGAACTAAAAATGAGAAACTATAAAAAACAAAACAAAACATATTTTATAAAAATGATGATAGTTGTTTTCTGTTATTTTTGGGACAGACTAGTCAGGAGCCTTCTATAATCCATACTGGCATCAAACCCACTGCGTTACACCAGCATACCTGACTAACTATAGTTTTTAGAATAAGTTAATAAGAAGCAAATTTTCTTTACTTGGGTAAATAGAAGGTAGCCTTTTACTTTTTCTTTGCTATTCAGTGAGTTTCCCATACATTGGAGCTTCAGATAAACTCTTCGTAACACAAAAAAAAAATATTGGCAAACCTATATATTCAGTTGTCTTATAAGTGTAGTAAGATAACAATTGTATCAATTTCTCTCTAGTCCTAAGACTTAAGTGATTCTGTAAAGTAACCCCCATGTAACAAAACCTTTCTGTTCTGAGTAGTCTGCTTATACACTGGGAACAAAATGACCCACCATTGGTTATGGATTTACATTAATGGATCCTATGTCCCTGGAAGAAATAGAACTCAGAATAAGGCTCCAAGGAAAAGAAGCATAACACCCCCAAAACAGTTCATTGAGCATGATAGTAAGCATCCAAGGATTTTCTTCAAGGATCAATAATAATAGTCCCTTCGTTTTCTAACTGTTAGTAAGCCAATCTCCACTACAACATGTATAGTGTGGAGACATCCTAGACACAACTCAGCTGCAGATAGGACTGCCCAGGACACAGTAAGCCATTACCTGTGATCTGAACCACAGTGAGATTCCTCTGACAGCTTCAGCCATGAATTGGGCTCACTCAGCTGAAGTCAGCAGTCCCCAGAGTGCCTCAAACATGCTGCTGGCCTCAAAGTCCAACATGCTTGGCCCAGGCCCCACATCACTGTAGGACACCCAGGACTTCAAAGGAAGGACTCTCAAAGCTGCCTCCTCCCAACTACTTCTTGCCAAAACGCAGCTGAGGCAGCCTTGAAGCTAAATATTTGGATTGAATGGGACAGAGAATGTGGTCTCTCTGAGAGGTGTTTTACCAAGGCCATCAGGAGAGGACCAGCTCAACACAGTCATGCTGTGCCTTCCCAGCATCAGATGGCAATGGCGTCTTTGTGCAATCAGCAGAATTATATGTCTACAAACCTCATAGGTTAAGCAGTTCGAAGGTGTTTAGCAGCTCTCGGTCTGCCTCCAAGATCCCATGGCACCCTATTCTTCATCATCGGAATACAGAGGGTAAAATCTTCCTTGTATATGCAGAAACGGGGCAGTCTTTCCACAGACAATGGCTGTTGCATACCAATTAATAGACTTGCAGGCAACTGTAACTCATGCCTTCTGAATCACATTCAACCCCTTCTTTACCAACCAATTTTGAGATTTTTATTTAATAATGATAGCACCCAAGATAAATACACCAATCATTGAATGTTGGGAAACATGGCCTTGAGAGACAAAAGAACTGAGTTCCTGCTTCCAGCCTCCACCAATTTTGTAGTCTGTTAGTTCATTGGTGATTCAGTCTTACCTGTAGAGTGGATGCAAGAATGAATTTCTTCCTCATCCTTAACACTGGGGTACATTTGGGATCAGCTAAGTCAGCTCTCATTTCCAAAGCTCCTTGCAACACCCAGCACCTGAAAAAAAGAAACAATGACAACGATTATTCCAAAAAATATGACCACTGAAGTCTGGAGGAAATTAGAGCCAGAGGGAACTCAGACATCATTTTACAAGTGCAAATATTAGCTTGCCTCAGTTGATCTAGTAAAAGAGCAAAGCCTGACTTAGATCTCTCACCCTGTCCTGCCCCAGTGCGCTTATTTATCCCTTAATGTTCCCAAACATTTGATAAACACATTTGTTCTCTGTGAACTAGATATGACACATGATTTGTCCCAAGTTTATGGGCAATGGAATTCTATCACAGGGATTATAAGAATTGTTTCAAATGGCACAGTGAGTGGGAGGCCTGGGATCTCAGTATTCATCTTCTCAAGGAATGTCACTCAAAACAATAGCAACAAGAGTGATTGTCAAAACAACAAATATTTACCATTCATCTAAATAATATTTTAATTATAATAAAATTATAACTTTCCCCATTTCCTCCTAATCCCACCCATATAAATGTCCTTTCCACTTATTTGCTCCCTCTTCAAAATCCTGGCTTCTTTTTCTTAGTTATTTTTTTGCACGCACGCGCGCGCGCACGCACACACACACACACACACACACAGAGAGAGAGAGAGAGAGAGAGAGGTCCTCATCCTCTCAGTTCAATCTGGCATGTATATGACTTCAGGGCTGACCACCCGGTACTAGATAACCAAGTAGGGTGCTCATCTTTGGGGAAGACTATATCTCCCATTCTTAACAGTTCTTGGTTGCTTACAGCTTTTATCTAGAGTTGGGGCCTCTTAAGATTTTCCCTCCTCCAGGTTAGTATGTCTTTTGGTGTTGTACTTCTTCAAGTCTTAGTTAAACAGCCATTGTTGGGGTATTATGAGGAAAACTCCCATATCATTTCTAGAAGACAAAATCTCACAGCAGATTTTATGGTCCTCTGGCTCTTATAATCTTTCTTTGCCCTCTTCTGCAATGTTCCCTAAAGGATCAGTTGTTCTCTGCATGTTTACTGTCGATGGTTTTCTGTCTATGGTTTTCAGGTGTATGGATAAACCTAGACAAGTATATATTGAATGAGATAATCTAGACTCAGAAGGACAAACACCACTTGCTCTATCTCATTTGTGGTTCTTAGCTCCCAATCCTTAGATGTGAGTATATAACCTGAAGTCAAGGGGACCAGGGAGAGGAAAGAACTAGAGAGAGCTACAACAGGAAGTAATTCCATTGATTAGAAAGGGAACAAGAGCTCTCTCATACTCAAATAATAAACAGGCTAAGAAAGAAATCAGAGAAACAACACCTGTTACAATAGCCACAGTTAATATGTATTATCTTGGGGTAACTCTAACCAAACGAGTGAAAGACCTGTATGACAAGAACTTTAAGATTTTGAAGAAAGAAAATGAAGAAGGTATCAGAAAATGGAACGATCCCCTATGTTCTGGGAAAGATAGGATTAACATAATAAAAATGGCAATCTACAATTCAACACAATCCCCATCAAAATCTCAACAAAATTTTTCACAGCCCTCAAAAGAACAATATTCAACTTCATATGGAAAAAAAAACATCCAGGATAGCTAAAGCAATCATGTACAATAAAAGAACTTCCAGAGGTATCACCATCCCTGACTTCAAGCTCTACTATAGAGCTATAGTAACAAAAATAGCTGGGTGTTGGCATAAAAATAGACACGTGTATCAATGGAATTGAATTGAAGATCCTGACACAAATCCACCACCTATGAACACCCAATTTTTTTTACATAGAAGCCAAAATTATATAATGGAAAAAAGAAAGCATCTTCAACAAGTGGTGCTAGCATAGGTGGATGTTGTCATGTAGAGGAGTGCAAACAGATCCATATCTATTGCCCTGCACAAAACTCAGGTCCAAGTGGACCAAAGACCTCAATATAAATCCAATTACACCAAACCTAATAGAAGAGGAAGTGAGAAATATCCTTGAACACATTGGCACAGGAGACTACTTTCTGAATATAACACCAGTAGCACAGACAATGAGAACAACAATTAATAAATGGAACCTCCTGAAACGGAACAGCTTCTGTAAGGCAAAGGACATGGTTAATAAGACAAAGTGGCAGCCTACATAGTGGGAACCCCACATCTGACAGAGGTCTGATCTCCAAAATATATTTTAAAAAATCAAGAAACTAGACATCAAAATGCTAAATAATCCAATGTAGAGACAGTTCTCAACAGAAGGATCTTAAATGGTCAGAAGACATTGAAGGAATTGCTCAACATCCTTAGTAACAAAGCAATGCAAAACAAAACGACTCTCAGATACCATTTCACACTTGTCAGAGTGGCTAAGATCAAAAGCACTGATGACAGCTTGTTTTGGAGAGGAGGTAGATTAAGGAGAAATACTCCTCACCACTGATGGGAGTTCAAAATTGTACAGCCACTTTGGATATCAATGTGGCAGTGTATGTATGTATGTATGTGTGTGTGTGTGTGTGTGTGTGTGTGTGTGTGTGTGTGTATGTATGTATGTATTGTGTGGAGCGGGAAGGGGTGATGTGTCACTGGAGGCCAGAAGAGAACATCAGATAACCTAGAAGTGGAGTTGTGGGTGCAGTGAGCTGGCATGTGACGCCAGGAACAGAACCTGGGCCGTCTGTAAGATTGGCAAGTGCTAACGACTGAGACATCTCTCTAGCCCTGTAACAGTATTCATGTCTCACAGTGAAGACTAAATCTAAAAATCAGTTTCACAGGAGACAAACAGTGCCAGAGTCTTTGATCTGGCCTCTCTTTCCTTTGCAGGTTTGTTCCAATTGATGTCTCCCCAATGTCCTTGTCCAAGTTCCCTCACACTGAACTCTGATGATTTCCTTAAACATTCCATTTTCTTTTGGCATCTGGCCCTTATCAATGACTATATCCTCTCTCTAAGATACTCTTTTGAAAGGATACACTTGATTATTTCCCACTTCCTGAAAAAACATCCATGTTAGGAAACCATTCTTGTCTTCTCTTGGTAGAACTGTATCTATTCCTGTGATACATTTCAACCGTGGAACCATCTTACAGAAATAGCTCTTGGTCATATCTCCCCTCCACCTCATGCCATACAGCTAGACAGGGCATATGACTTGTGTTTCTTGTTTGCCTGTGTTCTACATAAAATTGGTCTGGAACATAGTAAGTAGGTTTTCAAAGTATTTGTTGACTATATTGGCTGCCTTTTCTCTTTATTACAACCAAATGCATGAAATGAAGCAATTTATTGAAGGAAAGGTTTGTTTTGGCTCATAGTTTGGGGGTATAGTTCATCATAGTGAAGACATGGAGTTATAAGCAACTATGATAGCAGTGACATGAATCTGCTTTGGCCACAACTTATTGGACCAGGAAAGAGAGAAGGAGGGAGGGAAAGAGAAAGAGAAAGAAAAAGAGAAAGAAAAGGTGGAAAGCTGACATCCAGCTCTTGTTTTCTCTTCTTCTTATTTTATTCAATCTAGGATCCCAGCCCATGGGATGATGTTGACCACATTCAGGGATGAATCTTCTCATTCAGTTAATCTTCTCTGGAAATACCTTCAGTCACACAAAGGTATGCAAAAAACAGGCCCTGCATGTTTCATAATCTAATCAAATCAACAGTTAAAATTAACCACCATACTGACTGAGTGCATTTGGTTAATAAAATGAACAGGTCGGTGGTTATATTTCATGTCTCTGCATTATTTCACTCTAGTTCTGCCCTAACATGCTTGTCTGTGGCATTCTTCATAGTTACTAGACAACTAAACCAATTTCTCATCATTTAACTCTAACTAGAAAAATTTTCCATTTGTGGCAAGAAGTTCTAGGGAGACATGAGTGACATGGAGAAAGTGAAAGATAATTAAATTTTACAGTCCACATCTTCAGTTCTCCAGTCTTCAATTCCCCAATGTGCCATGTCTGAAAATCTGTGTTGCTGTGTCCTTCCCATTCCTAACACAAAACTGAAACTCGGTGACAGTAAAGAGATCTTCCCTTTCCATGCCCACTCTCCTTCCTGCGTTGCCACTTCATACCTTGTAGATATAGATTTCTACCTGCTCAAGTTATGCTTACACTTATTTCAAAATCAACCCAATGATATGTCTCTGAGCCTACAACAACTTCCAGAAGGCTCACTAAGAAAGAAAGTGAGTTGGATTTAGCTGAGGTTTGCCTATGTTCCAGTTAGTCTTTTTATGCCATTTCTGCTATATCAACTGACTAACACTGTAATTAAAATGATGAGGCAAGATACTAAGCAACATCCTTTTCCTGGCTTTCCTCTCCAAGTAGCTTGTCCAGTTAAGACAATTCATTATAAGGACTACTTTTTAGAATAGGAATCAGAGAACAGAGGAGCTGATTATCAACTATTGAACATTAATAATGTGTAAACATATTAAACACTAAAATATCAGGGCAATAAGTAAGATGAAGATTCACAATTGATACTCTTTTCCAAATAACCCTAGAAACAAGAACAAGAAAGTAAAGTTAGAAGTCTTGAGATTATATATTCCTCTATGGCAGGCCAGGCCCTGACTGTGCGTCCATGAGTTAGCTTGTGGGGAGGAGGTGCAACAGAAGTCCCCACATTAGTATACTGTAGATATTTTCTCCTTTTCACAGCAACTGGTGCACAACTGAGTAGAAAAAAGAGAATCAGAATCATTCTGTGGGTGGGTGGTATATGGTCTGGGATACAGAAGTGAATCTCAGTTCAAGGTAGCCTCATGGCTTTTAATAGGTACATGAGGTTAACAGCAAGTTAATACAATGCAGAGAAAAACGGGTTAGAAAGTGCAATAAGTTAGACACAGGACTAAGAATAAGTCACATAATAGAAGATCTATTCTGGACTCACTCCCAAGAGACTAATGAGGTACAGATCTCTGAGGAACTTTATTGACAACATGCATGTTATTTAGAATGAGACATAGAAGTATTCCAGATTAATACTGCAAGAGCTGCACCAAGATAGAGAGGCTGCAAGCCAAGGTCTGTCCAAAACAAGACTATCTCATCCATTTCCCACTCTTCCTCCCAACCCCTACCCTCTCTCCATTTCCCTAAAACCTACTCAGTTCTAGAATTATAGTTTAGCCTCAGTATTAGGGAAGAGAGGAGTAAATGGGTAGTGGTCTTCACTAGATTCCAAATAAATAAATATAAGACAAGCCTAAAGAGAAACAAACCTACAAAATAAAAATAAACCCCCAAATCTGAATTTACTTTATAATACAAAGATTTATATTTTACTAAGGAAGGAAAAGTGAGAACGCTGAAGTATCAAAATTATTTTAGCTGATAGAATGTAGTCTTTATGTGAGTCAAAGTTTGGTCATGATGTAGTATATTCTATTATTCCAGCCTCTCCATTCTCTGCAGTGAAACCTACTAGTCATGTACATGTAAGCCGAAATTTCTTTTCTTTTCTTTTTGTTTTTTGGGGTTTTTTTGGCTCTTTTTTGAGACAGGGGTTTTGGGAGCAATAGTCCTGATTATGCTGGAGCTTGCTTTGTAGATCAGGCTAGCCTCAAAATGACTGAGATCCACCTACTTCTTCCTCCCAAGTGCTGGGATTAAAGGTGTGGCCACCACCACCTGGCTAAATTTCTTTTCTTTACCTCATTCTTCACTGTGTCTCATTTAGTTCATTGCCCAATTCTGGTGTATCCATCACATTGAGTATTGTCTATAAGTTTTCCTTTCTCTATTCTTGTTGTCACTCACCTGAGTCAAGCTATCATCATTTAATATTAAAATATGTAATGGCATCATTGCATCTATCTTTCTCTAATTCTGCAATTACTTCTAAAAACCTGAAAAAAATCAATGATTTGATTCCAGGCCTCTACTTAACACTCCATAGTGTCTACAAAATTTAGGTCAAATTCCTCATTTTGACACTGAGGTCACCCAAATTGAGGCAGAATAGAAAGGGGGGAAGAGAGGCTACCGAAGTCTCAGAGTGCATGCTTTGGAGCCAGAGACCTTTTGGGTGTGAATTTGTATATACTAACTATTAAATTTCAACATTCATCTGTAAGTGGAATAAACTGGTAATTTGTAAAATGAATGATGGTGATCATGGGAATGTCCTAATGTAAGGGAATCCTCAGTAGACAACCATGTAGAGCAGAAATAGATATCTACCATAGAGCCACTAATATTGTTCCTATGATGGCCATTGATACTGTTACATGCTCAGGACATGAGAAGTCATGAGGACACAGGGACTCCATTATGATTCTGTAGTGTGACTGCAGGCCCTCTCTTCCAATTGTCGCCTTATGTTTCTTTGTACTTTGGCTTTTGACTTTGCCAAGACTGTCTAGTAACATAGAACACAATTCTGCTCTTGAGTTTGATGCTCATGACTTATTTTTAAGTATCTTTTTTCTTTAAAAATTTCATATATGTATTCTGATTATTCTCATCCTCGCCCTATCTTATCCTTTTTCATTCCTGTCCAACACCACCTCCTCCCTACATATCCCTTTCCAATTCACGGCTTTGTTGCCCACTGAGTTGAACCAGGCCATATGTGTAACCATAGGTTTGGAGTTATCCATTGTGTCCTGGTGGACTTACCTCTGAGTACACAACCGAATACAATGACCCTCACTCTCCCAGAATTTTCTGTAAGATTATTTTTTTTTAGAAATTTGTCAACACTTGAATATTCATCAATGAAATGCCTATTTGAATGGATTCTATAAAGCTAGTTGATTCTTTATTCATATAGCTAAGCAAATTCCATCTCATGTGTAGTTCAAATTATTTTCAACTAATCATTTAGCTATCTTTCAATAATATAAATGAGGATTCTAGATTTTCTATTTATTTGCAATAAGAAACATTCATTATCCTTTTGGATATCACAGATGCTTTTCTTGGTTACTATGTCTACTTTGGCCAAATTTCCTAGGTTAAATCTCCATTTAATCAAACATTTAATTTGTATTTTAATAATGGCATTTATCAACTCTAAGCATTTAGCCTTTATCAATTCTTATTGTAATTACTTGTACTACTAATAATTTTAAGCATCTTAGAAAAATATAAGACTGTTTTATAACTAGTACGTAAAAAATAAATAGAACAATTTTTAGAAAATGTGTAGAAATAGAAGGAAAGGGAGAAAAGTGAGAAAGAACCAATGATCCAGAGCAGGGAAAAGGGACAAACAAGGAGAAAGAGAGATATTTCTATACCTACAAAAATGCTTCAAAAAGGACCTAACAAAATTTGTATGCAGGAGTCCCAGATATATCTACTTAAATAGAGGATACACAAAAAGATCTGGTTTTGGCTAAACCATGAATGCTTTTGCTTTGAGCATATTCTGTATCAGACTTATTGTTCATCCAAACTATGAATTAGTTGGCACTGTCCAATAAAAGCTTTAAGGAGAGCTGGGCAGTGGTGGCACATGCCTTTAATCCCAGAACTTGGACCTCTATGAGTTTGAGGCCAGCTTGGTCTACAAGAGCTTCTTGGTGGGTCCCATTCTTACATTTGGGAATTTAAAGCAATTTAGATTTTAGATATCAAACACTTGGATCAAATTGACTGGTAGAAGTCAATACTCACCTCTCCACCTCAGCAACTTAGATGCAATGAGATCATTGAGACAAACCACAACTACCAACAGATTCCCCTTGACTTCAATAATAATGAATACTATTTTAACAATTTGGAAAACTATGCATGGTATTTATAGAAAGATATAAAATACTAGTGCATCTTTTACTCATCACTTTCCTAGACATTTTTCTCATAAGATTTTTTCTTTTTGCATTTTTCCAAACATGAAACAATATTTTCATTAACCTTTAAATCTCTCTCTCTCTCTCTCTCTCTCTCTCTCTCTCTCTCCTTTTGTTCCTGGGAATTTTTCTTCTTGGTGTAACTTTGGAAACAAGAATTTTAAAATCAGATTTTATCACATGAATACATTATAGCTTGTTAATAATCATTTTATTTTAGAAGTTTTCTTGATATCTTCACATTACTTAGAACTATTGGACAAAAATCAAGATGATCAAGAACATGACCTGGGTGGCTCTGAAGGTAGAACAAGTACTGAGAGGTGATGTTTAGAACAAGTAATTTTGAACTCATCATGAGAAAAGCCATCCTGGAATTTCTTTGAGTCAGCAAGAATGAATGGGAGAGTCATCCATGCGTTGCTAAAGGCATTCATGGGGACAAATGTCAGCATGTGGAGTGTAACAGGAAGGGCTCTAGAGACAGGGCTGAGATTTAACCCAAGCTTAGCCATTTTCTGGCTGTGTGGGCTGATACAAATGTTAGAACAGCTTCCCTGTGCTATCGTATCTTCTATAAAGTGGAATGGATTTCTTATAGTAGTAGATCAACGAGCCTGCCTGGTAGCACACATGGACTAAGCATCTGTTAACCAGAAAGCGTTGGTAAGGGGGTTGATTAGGATGCACATCTGCACAGCAGCAATCACATTTGTGGTCTAAGCTAACCTTACTCATGTCAGGGTACTGTCACAGTGATGACATTCCAAAGGACCCCACTGGCATTTACCAGGGTCCTCTCTGGTCTGTTTGTTTCCAGATTTGGGCCTTATTATTTATTGAGCAAAGCCAACTTTAGTGCTCTGTCACTTTGCAAGCCATGATGGGGGGCAATTGTAGCTGTGCAGCTTAGCCACCCTGGAATCAAATAGCTTCATTGTAAAACAAGAGTTGCAATCTTGAGATGCCCACAAATAAAGATTTGAATATTATCTCACATTATGTGATGCAGTAGGGGTAAATGCAGAGTCTTTCAGAGGAAGAGTGGAAGTGATGACTGAGGAAAATAAAATACAACAAGAGGGTAGGACTGAGATTGTGTGGTCACTATGAATCACTGGGGCAAAGAGGCATTGACATAACAAGTCAGAGTTCTGCATGGTAAACAAGGCCACTTCCCATGGATAGGAGCTATTAGATGCTCACAACTAAATATCAGTGCCTCTGTCTAGCACTCAATGCTTCTTCCACATACATGTCACACCATGAGATCTCATTTCTGCTCTTCAAAGCCTCCTCCCATGAATACTCAGAGGATATATTTAAAAAAGAGAAGCCTGGTATTTGTAAAACCTGAGCTTAATTTGTGAACAAGATCAAAGTCTTAGAGGGAATTTTTGAAGATCATGGAATCATTTGATGGACTATCACTTAAGGGAGCACCTTCAAATTTGGGGCAGGACAGGAATGAGGCGAGAATGACCATTCATAGAAGGACTGACATTAGAAGACCATGACTGGGGTGATGTTGATAAAGTGGATAGGGTGAGGGGGGTTGAAGAACTCTTTTCTTTGTTGCCTACAAACAAAAAGAAGAGACATAAGGTTTGTCAGTTATTCATGAATCACCCCAAGAAGAGAAAGGCAAAATCTATGAATATATATATATGTTTATTGCTGCTATAACTGAGCCTCAGATTTCCAGTTTCCTGAGAACAACTATACTGACTACTTGTGATCAACCTTTACACTTCCTATTGAAACAAAACATGATGGATTCTAGTTAACTTCTCTCCAGATCTCAGAAACAAGCAGGGAGACATTTGATATGTACTTTTAATCTTTCAAGGTGACTCTGAGAACCTCACTGCCTTAAGGGATGCTGGGAACAAATTTCAGAATAGACAGAGAAAGCTTCTAAATGCATTGTGAGAAAGAGCATTTCTTTTTGACTGTAGCACTGGTTTCAATTTCTCTTCCTTAATTCAATAGACCCCCTTTTCTTGCTGTCCTTAGACTGTGCTAGCTTTCAGGTGAGTTTATATAAAAAACAAAACCCACAATCTTTCATTCAGTGATTTCATGCTTTAAATCTCCCATCCAAGTAGGATGGAAAGACCATGAACACAAGGGGTGAATCCAGATGCCACTATCCCTTAGCAGTGTTACTTGAGCAAGCTACTTCACTCAGTGGTAGTGAGTCATTTGAAAACTGTGAGTGATACCCATTTTGTTATTGCTGTGGAAGGTTACTACAGTGCATTTAAGATTCTAGAAACTCACCATGCTCAGAATAGGTAGCTAGTATCACAGTTCCTAGTTCCCCTGTGGCCCTCTAGCATGGCAGCTGCTAGTTCTTAATCTTGGCATTGAAGTTTTCATTATTTCCATTGCTTTTGCAACCAACCAAAGATTTCCTAGACCTCAGAATGCTTTCCCCAGCATTTGGAGCTTCTCTTATGCCTTTTGAAAAGGCTATTTTGAATTCTGGATATTTCTATCCCGTAACACAAGGACATAAAGTGAGTTGCCAGAAAGCTTACTCTAAAGTAGTCACAGGATAGAGCATTTGAGAAGAATTGAGGTAAGATTTTGTCTGGAAAAAGAAGCATTACAGGGATTTCGGAGTGAGAAATGAAAGGCAAAACCATTTTGTCAAGTTGCATTGTGTATTCCAGGAAATAATAAATGGTTGTGTGGCCCTGGAACACAGGACATTTGCAGAAATTTTTCAACAATGCTAAAATGAATCATTGAAGAATATTGGGGAGGTCTTTGAATGTCAAAATAATGACACGGGAGTCTTACAAGCACTGGCTAGTTGGCCAATGGGTTTTGAACTTTCATTTAAGGGTGACACAGCTTTAAAGTTAAGACAGTGAATACTGGGGAGAAGAAGGATAAATTTTGCTGTTTAATTAGAGCATTTAACTGAGCTAAATATCTGTCCTGTCCCTTGTTCTACTGTTCAATCACTGTGTATCACATACCAGCTGGGACCATGAGACTGAGCCCTATGTGAGCTGTATTCTCAGCTTCCATAGTTGACTCCTGGAGAAAAGTAGATGACAGAATTGACGGAGGCTAAGAATATGCTGTCTTCTTATTGGAAACTAAATGAACGTTGAAGCTCTCTGAGGGTGGATCAGCTTTGAAGATGCTTCTGGAAAGGGGAAAAGTACACGTTTCAAACTGATGGCCCACAGAAGCCTGAAGAAAGACAGCTAGCTACCAAGAGCCAATGTGAGCAAAATTAAACATTTGCATGCGGGTGGAAAGAGAAGAAACAAACACAAGTAACCTGGGGAAGTCTTGGTCAGACAGTGGATATGTCAATGCTCTGATTTGAATATTATATTACAGCTTTTATGGATGCTTTTGAAGTAAATATGATAAAGAACACTTTAGTTTCCCACTATTATGTAAAATAATGGATGTAATTGACTTATAAAAGAAAAAGATTATTTTGGCTCAACCCTTCAGAAATTCTATGACAAACTTGTCATATTGATTTGGACCCATGGAAGGCAACATGTTACAGCTTTGGGTACAGTTTGCAGTAAAATTCTCACTTCAGAGACTAGAAGGAAAACCAGGAAAGAGAAGGGTCTTAGGCCTCACAATTGTCTTTGAAGACAATTTCAATGATGTAAAAATCCCCCACAAGGTCTCTTCTCAGCAAGGGTCCACCACCTATCATGTTAAACACATGAACCTTTGGGGAAATATCCAAAATCAAATTTAGAACAGAATGTGTGAGATTTATATGTTATTTCCTATAGTTATTTGTATGTGACTCTATAATTATCTTTTTTAAAAAGTTTATTCTTTAAAATACTTCATAGTTGGTAAATGCTAAGACTCCAGCTAAATTTTAAATATACTTTCTTCTGGGGTGGAACTTGGAGTATTAAAGTCACATCCCTTTGAGGCTATGATTTTAACTGTAATTTAGGTTGATAAGTCTTCCTCAAAATATTGAGAAAGTGGGATATAGGAGCATCATCACATAGCCACTGGGTTATGTGCTCGCATCCCCAGCTCCCTCCCTGGTCTGAGCTCTTCTCCCAGCATCCAGCCACTTCCCTATTGATTTTCCAGATCTAGCCATTGGATAACAGCTATCTTTCAATGCATGGCGCAGTTCTGGTTAAAGAATTCTGAAGAAGATTTTCCCTATCCCTCGAGTTATGTTCCTGAAGGACTTTGCCAGATCTCCATTTTTTCATGCCATGGGAGCTGTAGCAGCTCCTTATATACCCATTGAATATGTATACCTGTGACATCATTCATGAATGCCTGAGCAAGGCCTTTCAGAGTCAGGCTAAGCACATTCTTCCCCACATTGCATTAGTGTTGCTTAGGCAAGCTACAGTGAGCTTTCATTTGTTTACTTATTTCTATCTGGAACTAACCCCTGATGCTCTGTGACTTCATAGGCCCACTTATTTTGCAAGTGGATTCCCTCTCAGGTGAGATGCCTTGTGGTGGAGGCCTGTCTACAGCCAGGTATCATGAGCCAACGACAGAGTAAGCATTAGCCTTTCAGATACTTGGACCCTTCTGAAGATATTTTTTTCTGAAAATAGAATAGGAAAATAGGAAGAAACAGTGAGGTCTTGGTCAGAGGAAAGAGGAAATATGAGCTTTTCACTGGCTTAGAGATGAGGATGCTGCTGATAACACAATTTGGAAGTCTCCAAAAAAATTTTTTTTCTTCAGATTTCTAATGCATGTATGCCTTGTTTTTTTCATAGAGACTCACTCTTCATGAAAATCTTGGTGAGATTGTATTGTACATGCCATACAAAATTAAAAGCAGGTGAGAGATTTTTAAGTGCCTATCTACCCCGCCCCCTGATCCCATGATATTCCTTCTCCATGCCTCAGAATTTCTGGAAACTCCCTTCACAGTAAATAGGACTAAATGGACATGTCCTGGAAGCCAAGGCAAATGGACCAACTGCAAGCTGACCCATGTGAGTAGGTGCTCCTGTGCTCAGTGCAAGTGGACTGTGAAACTCTCCATTTGGAAGGGAAGGCTAGAGAAGTTGTGCCCTGGGACAGGGCCACTCTCTGTGGCCTGAGCCACCCCATGCCTCTCTCCTTTGCCTTTCTCCCCACCCACCTTTCATCGTGCTCAGAAGCCCATGTGTGTGAAGAACAACAGAGGAATGTGGGTGGGTTGACTTGTATAATTAAATCCATGCTGCATCGTGTTCTTTAGAATTAATAAGGAATCCATCCCATTGAAACTCACCATGACATCTTCCCTCTGACTCAGATTTCTTTTTGCTTTTCTCTTCTTTCCTTGGCTAAAAGCATTAGACATGGAGCTATGGTTCAAATTAGCATCCTACATTTCTCCCCTCTCTCTCTCTTTCCCCCTTTAATTGAACTTTTCTGTTCAGTAAAAAAAAAAGTGTAGTTTATTTATATTTCATTTTCTTCTAGTCCACTTATCTTTGTGTTTTGTTGTTATTGTTGTTCTTCGCTTTTTTTTTCTTCTCCCAGATTTGAGAGGAGAACACAAGACAGCTCTTCATCTTGTTTGTGATCAATGATTTGTAGAACATGTTATATTGGCCAAACATTGACAATCAGCTATTTGCCTTTGGGAGATTTCATCTCCTAGAGCATCATCTCTTGATGCCATGGAAACCATTTCCAGGCATTCCTATCTCTACTGGTACAGCTATGTATATGTGACCCTGGAACAGAAAGAAGAGAGACAGCTAGCAAATGGCACTTCTACATTTCTGGGTCATGTTGCAAAACACCTTTTTATTGGGAGTAATTTGACTTCATTCCCTAATAAAAGTAGATTTATGTGATGGATACATGAGATGTATTTTTCTGCCACTGTTCCTTCAGGACAGTGGTTGTATTATTAAGGATTAGATGGAACTGTGAGTAACATTAGCCTGAAATAAGAGAAGTTTAAAACTGATAAAAGACTTTGCTCATTCATCAAGAGTTCTTGGCTATGGTGGCTCTATTCAAGAAGTCCTTTTTGGCATCCAAGGATTTTTTACAACTCAAGGTGTGGTTCTCAATTTCATGGTCCAAGTCAGTGATTGTCATGTCACCTTCAAAGTAATCTCATAAACTGTTCAAAAGAGTCCTTCTGCTTCCTTTATGAGCTCCTGACTTTTGAGCATAGGCATTAAGCACTTAAGTGAAGGTTCACTTGAGATATGGGACTGGGGACTGAGGTAGGCACAGGTTCAAATACAAGCTGCACTGACTCTAGAGTTTGTGGATTTGAATGTGGCATCTCTAAGTTTGTGCTTTTCTCATTCGTAAACCTGAATTGTTTTTTAAAAAATACTGTAAATTATAAAAATCATCCTGCCTCAGAGCAGAATAATGATGAAAGATTATATCATGTATAAAAGAAATGACCCACTGATTAGCATCATACCACATACCGTCTTGCAGAGCTTTTGATTTCCTGCTGAATGGTCTCTTTTCTTCAAGGAAAATTAAGTTGTATTTAGAGCAGGAGGTTATAACTCTCAGTGAGCACATCCTCAGTGGCGCCATGGGCTTCTCATAATTGTGTCTCTCAGTTTGAAAAAAAAAAAAAACATGGGCTTCTCATAAGTGTGTGGAGCAGCAGCCACATTGGCTTTTCCACCTCTAGTGAAATGGGTTTATCCTGTACCTGCAGTTTTTATTTATGAGGATTGTGAGGGGGTGTTGGTAAATAGTGACTTCTTTTCCCTTTTGGAGGATTTTTGTTGTTGTTGTTAAAAAATGTATGATCAGCAAGTTATAGAACCATTTTAGTGGGTTCCAACCCAGTATTTCTGAATGAAATTATAAAATAAACAATAGAAGGTAGGATGGGTTAGTAACAAATCACTGCACTTTTTCATAGAACATGTTATATACACACACATGCAGGTGGATGTAAATTGTAAAGAAAATTAATCTTGGGGCATGGAAGCCAATATAGTAATATCCTTACAAGGTGGCATTTGTCTGTGACTCTAGCACTGGAGAAACAGATAAAAAGATCCTCTGTGCTAAGTATCCAGCCAGCATAATCTAACTCTGGGTCAGTGAGAGACCTATTTTTAAAAATTCAAGATGATAACACCTAAGGAATGATATCCAAAATTAATCACTGTCCTCCACATGTATGTATACATACATGTGTGCATGCCTCTACACACATAAATCCAAAACCACAAATACACATATGCATCTGAAGAAAAACTCACCTCTTAAAATAAACCATGTAGTTTGTAAAAGAATAGTAAAGTGGGAAGTAGAATCCTATGTGCTAACAAAGCTTACTAGTTAGCTACAGCTTTTAACACAAAGCAGTATTTGCAGAATGAGAGCAAAATTAGGATGCAGAACCTGTAAGTGAACTCCCAGAACTATTGCTCCTAGTCTTGGACTAGAGTAGAAAGACGAATCAATTGACCTTTCAAAATCAAATTAGCCTTTTCAAAACCTAACACTGTAGAATGTGGTGGAACACAGCTTGAACCTAACCCTGTAGAATGTGCTGGAACACAGCTTAAACCTCAAACTGAGAAGACAGAGGCTGGTACCTATCTTAGAATTCCAGGCCAGCACTATAGAATGAGGCCTTGTTTCAACAGACAAATAAAATGTGAAAACAGTCTAAGTAGGAAGCATGCCGTTTTCATTCTAACTAGGATGAAGAAGACAAGAGAAACCTACTGCTTGTCATCTATTCCTTAAGAAGTCTACACAATAGTACCCATGAGGTTTAGTCTCATTAGCTTGGATTTATTTATAAGACCAAGTCAACTTAACATTAACCTGAAATATATCATTTATTATTACAGTCACATGACAATTTTTTTCTTAGGTCCCACAGATAGAGAACAATGGGCATTGGGACACTACTGTCAGTGCCAAGTAATTCTTGAGATTTGTTCAGCTATACTGCAGTCTCAGCATTCCATCTCTCCCAGACACCAGAGCCCTCTTTCCACATCACATTCTTTATCTCCTGATTAGCATTTTCACATGACTCCTGGTATGTACAGAGCAAAACCTAAACTCTTTTGTATCATAGTTAGGCTCTTGGACTTTAGCTCAAACCCAAATTTCCAGTCAACTGTTTATGGTATCTTCTATATACTAAGATTTGGCACCTCTCAAATGTTCCTTCCCAAGCTCTTCAGTTCCCTGGAAGGCCCTCAGCTCCCAGTTCACATCAGATCTAACAAAGGATGCCTCATCATGGCAGACCAAAAGAGCTTCTCCCCTAGCCCTCAGTGCCATTTTTCTTATGTTGTTTAAGACAGAGTCCAACTGTGGACCAAGCTTTCTTCAATCCCACTTCAGCTGCCCTGCCTCAGCGAGTACTGAGCTTCCATAAGTAAGTAACTATGCTCTCATCCTCACACACCGTTTCTGACCCTTCAGACGAGCATCAGGAACCACTCCTTTCCCTAAGCTCCATCATCTATCGCATCAGTTGACATGTGCATGATGACACTTAGTTCTGTTGCTATTGCTCTTTTGATTTGTTCTTCTGACTTGCTTTTACTGCAGACTAGTATTCCCCCAATTCAAAACACAACTTTCTGAATTCTACTCATGTAGGTCTTGGAATCCTCCCACAACCTTAAACTTGCTTCTTGAGTTATTGAGGAATTTCTCAAAAGTCAAAGAGTAGAAAGAACTGGTATCTATTTATAACAGAGGTGCTCTGAATGGACAAAGGTGTTATTTCACAGATTTGGTAGTGAAGTAAGAGGTGGGTTTTTGAAAAGCTTTAAATACTAAGACTAAAGGGTTGCTTTTATTGACATTGTGACAGTGATAGTTTATTTCAATGTAGTAAGCAGGTTGGACTCTAGAAAGATCATAGGAAGTCAGATTTAGTAGAATTGTTGGTATGTTGGCAGCAACATCTACCAGCTTTCCAGTTGGATCTGGATCAGATGACTACCTTCAACCAATAGACTGTGAGCAAACCTACCTTTCTTGTCACATAAAGGATATGTTATCTAGATGACATTACAAAATGGAAAAGTGTTTTATATATAATAAAGTGAAACTCTAGGACTGAAGCAGTGGATCATCACTTAAAAGCACTTGTTACTCTTGTAGAGGACTGCATACACATAAACTGAAATCATTAAGGAAAGAAAAATCAAATTCTACTGTCTTAATCCAAGGAGTTTATAGGCTTATAGGTTTGTGTGACTTATGCAGTGACCACATAGAGTGCTCCATAGGTAAGCTACATGAATGAAAATATAAGTACAGCGTCAGATAAATGGAAATAAGCCATATGATAAGGGGAGTTTTCCATTGTTTGGTAAAAATAAAACAGCTATATATAAAGTGTAGACGATTGTAGATGTTAGTTCTGAAGTTATATGATTTAGATGAGAACTCACTTAACTTAGTGTTTTCCAATGTGATCAAGTTACAGACAGCAAGTTCTTTATAGAAAATGCCTATTTGCAGAACCAGTCCCTAGCATAACAAATCAAAATCTCCAGGGAAGAAATTTGGATCTCAATTATCTTGTAAGTTTTTATAAGGAAAGAAAGTGGGACCCGAGAGGTCGGTGGCTTTTCTTTAACTGCCGGCCTGATTATCTAGCATGTTGGGACTAGAACCCAGCTTCAAGCAAGCCTCATGATTTGCTTGTGGGCTCACGTAATAATGTTCTGATGGAGTAAGACCAAGACTGAGTCTTTGTCTCCCTTTCTCTGATAAATCATGTCAAGACCTGCAAATGATTTTACTCCCTAACAATGAAAAGAAGATGTAATTTTAAAATTACCTTGGATGTACAGTAAAAGCAGCATTCCCATAATCAATCATCCAAAATCATGGGGTTATTTGGAGCGATTTGAAGGAGAGAAAATTGAAAACATGTTGTTAAACAATGCACCAAAGAGTTATCAAATCATAAACATCTCGATTACTTTAACATGTTGATTATTTCACATTTAGGGTCTCTTTACAAAATAACCCTGGCCATGAAGAGACCTGGGAAAATTCAATGAATCTCTTCCTAAGTTGTTAAGTGTACTGGATTCAATCACTCGGCTATGTTGGAACACATGTTAGAATGCACACACACACACACACACACACACATATATATGGATCTATTATTCACACTTTTCACTAAGTAGAAGACATGGAGGCCCTACTATTAGGACACATCTCTGAGGATATGGAAATAGCTCGGGGAGTGCAGTGGTATAACTCTGAACGCATTAAAATCTATCTGGAGCTTTGGAAATCAAATATACAGACATTCCATAATGACCCTCGGGCTTTACCATAATTCCCAAACCTGAAAATTCATAACTAAATAATGGCAGCACATTTATGGCATAAAATGCCTTAAACCATTTGTTTATTATTATATGTGGATTTTAAGTTTTATGTTTAAGAATATTGAAAGCCTACCCCTTCTTTTTCCCTGGGAGAAGTGATACACCAATTACCTTTGAGAGCTTTTATTTCTTTCACCAGATGAGAGCTAAGCCAGGGCTGAAGCCATCGATTTGGTTATCAAAATCTGTGATCATACACTCTTTTTTAAACTAAACAAAATTAAATTAATCTTTGTTGAAAAATAAATGATGTAATTCCTGGAGGAGCCCTTTTCCTCACAGAGTGGTGGCTGTTTCTTCTAAGTGGTTCACAGGAGAGCAATGCCTGAAACGGTTCTTTAAAACAAAAACAGGAAACAGCCTTGAGTGTGACAGGTGTCTAGAAGGAGTCACAACCTGTGAGTGATTCGTGATCTGAGGGGTCGTCATTAGAAGACTGAATTACATGCGCCATCTTCCCAAGACCACATTCAAAGATGGAATTCAAGAATTGACTAAGATCTTGTTCCTTAATGGAGTTCTCAGACAAGCCTAGGTCATGCTAGCAGCCGTTCATCTGGCTGAACATCACTGTGCATCCTTTGACTTTTCTTGGACTGGGTTCCTTATGTAAACACAATGTGAACTGAATTGCATCTGGTTAATGGTTTTTGGAGAATTTTGTTGAAATGCAAAATTGAGTCCGCCTAGTGTGGGCTGGTTTATCATTGCCTGGCCATTGAAAAGCAGAAAGGAATGTGAAGTGTGACAACCAGAAGGTCACTCAGCCGGCCTCAGTCCAAGTACAGTTAAAGGGCCATGGCCCACAGACTACACCATGTATATGAAGTTTACTCCCTGAAAGGTCAATCTTCTCTTAGACTTCTTTGAACAGACAAGAGAAAGAAGGCATAACAGAAGTCTCAGTTATCTTGCCTTTGGCTACCATGCATAAGATGCATGAGTTTCTAAATAAGTTTCATAACTCCTTGGAGTTGCAGTTTTCTCATTCTTGAGAAAATAATATCACTCAACTCTTTGAGCATGAGAATTAGCAGATTTTATGCATGGGACCAGGCATTTGGTTGTTCCCAAGAACATGATCAGGCTTCAAGAATCTCATCAGCACCAAACATGTACTGTGTACCTATCATGTATCAACACTTCATCCCTGTGCCTGGCACTCAGTTGGCACTTGTCATTAGTGGACATCCAATACATAAGTCATGGTCTGCCATAGGGCATCTGAAGCTCTTTTTATTATGAGTGCCTTTGGCTTCGAAAAGAGAGAGAGGCAAGACCCAAGAGGCAGTGCCTATGTATCCTGCCATGGATCTCTCAGGCATGCCGGGAGGTGGTTTCCAGAGGAGCGAGCCTCTCATCACCTTGGTTTCTTGGTCTGAGATGGATTGCAATGCCCCCACTGCTGGCTTTCTAGGCCTCCTTTGGTATTTTGTGGTCTTCCCTCTTCTGAGTCCAGAGTAAAAACTGAAACACAACTGAAATGTCAGGTTCTATTTCGCTTCAAGTTCTCCCAAGGGCTGGGCAGAGGTTTTTCAGTTTCACCACAAGCATTTACAAGGGCCGCACACTTTGGCAGGACCTGATCTCCAGATAGGTCAGCTTCTCCAGACCCAAAATGTAGCTAAATTCCAGAGGTCATGAAAAGGTGAGTTTCTGGGGGGTCCTGGAAACACTAACTCAACCTTGGTTCATCATCGCGCTATGTTCAAACCCCAGTATAGCCAGGGGTGGCTCGGTTTCTGGTTTCAAAATGAAATTTTCACACGACCTAAATCCCAACCCACCCTAATTTAAAGAAATAGCCACTTGGCGTGTGAGGCAGATAGATCAGCAGTTGCTCACATGCAGCTGTGGACATCTGGCACACAGGTATGTGATTTTGCATGAAGATAAATTGTGTGGGGACCAAATGCACAGTTGTTAAACTAAAAATGAATAGCTTCTTGGACGCAATCTTCCTGCACAGTGGGGCGTCTGCCTGAGCCTGAGCCCTTTTCATTAGACTTTTCTCAGAAAACACAGCCTTCTCCAGAAGGCCTAGAGCAGAGGAGAGAATGCCCACACCTGCAGCTGGCTTTCTGCTTCTCTTCTAGTCACACAGGAATACAACCTCCAAAAACCATGGTTTGGTTTTCATTCAAAAAAAAAGGGGGGTCAGGCCTTCTTTGGTATGACATCACTTCTCAGTGAAACTATGTTTCATCCAGAAGCATCTTTATTCTTCAGGGAGACATCTTTTGTAGACAATTGCTAAGGGATTGGGGCCTGTTACTAAACTTGATAGACCAAGAAGTTCATCTCCCTGGGAGCTAATGGAGTCAATAGTGGCTACTTCTTTCTGATTATCTCTCCAATAATTTAGCACTTGTGACTCATGGGAGAAGAGCATGATGCCAATTTGATTTGTTCAAATCAAATGCCTTAACTTCAGTGGATTCCACTAAACTGGAGGGAAAAGGATTGCTCTTGAGTGAGGGCCTTTCTGGCTTTTCCAGGCTCTGTGCGATTGCTTATCAAGGAGGAATTATTAGGTGCCTGTAGAAAGTGATCAGTAATGGAAAGAGACTATTCTCATCATTTTATATGCAAGCAAGACTAGTAAACACATCTTCACTCTACCCTCTGTCTCCTGGCCTTTCCTTCTCACCTGTTTCCCTCTCTTTCTCCCTATCCATATTACTATATACTACACTGAGGTCAACAATGGTCTATATACCCAGTGGTGGGTATATAGAATATAATTGAATGAAAATTCCCTATCAGTTATTGACAACTATCATAGTATGATAGTGCAAATGTCTCACTGATGTGCGATATCCGTCTGTACACCAGGAATATATGTTACTACTATTGGTCGATGAATAAAGCTGCTTTGGCCTATGGCAGAGCAGAATATAGCTAGGCAGGAAATCTAAGAGACAGGGATAAAGAAGGTGGAATCAGAGAGATGCCAGCAACTACTGGGGAAGCAAGATGTGAGGTAACAAGCCACGAACATCATGGTAAAATATAGGATAATAGAAATGGGTTAATTTAAATGTAACAGCCAGAAATAAGGCTGAGCCATTGACCAAACAATTATAATTAAGTCTCTGAGTGGTTATTCAGTAACTGGCAGGTGGAAGAGAAATATACAGTTATACCTCACCAACATTTTGTAGTGATTCTGTTACAAAAACCAAACAAACTCCACCATGTCTGTCCCTGAAAAATGGCATACACAATTATGTGCAGTACACAGAATTAAAGAAACTAAATGGTCATGATAGTAATGTATGTTTCACTACTCAATACCTGTTACTATTTTTTATTGATTTTTATTGAGCTCTATATTTTTCTCTGCTCTCCTCCCTGCCCTCTCCTTCCCCTTCAATCCTCCCCCAAGGTCCCCATGCTCCTAATTTATTCAGGAGATCTTGTCTTTTTCTACTTCCCATGTAATTAGATCTATGTAAGTCTCTCAGTGTCCTCATTGTTGTCTAGGTTCTCTGGGATTGTGGTTTGTGGGCTGGTTTTCTTTGCTTTATGTTTACAAACCACCTATGAGTGAGTACATGTGTAATTGTCTTTCTGTGTCTGGGTTACCTCACTCAAAATGTTTTCTAGCTCCATCCATTTTCCTGCAAAAGTCAAGATGTCATTATTTTTTCTGCTGTGTAGTAGTCCATTATCACCATTCACAAAACTCAAGTCCAAATGGACCTGTTACTATTTTAAAGCACACGTTTCCCCACAAATTAAAAAGGCAACGTTTACTGCAAATTTGTATGCTATGCTATACCACCGTCATTGTGTTTTCTGTATCTTTTAATTACATCAAGACCACTTGAAGTCGTGGTCCTAGATCATCTCGGTTTGTGCACAATGTTCACATAGCAATGAAATCACCTAATACCCATTCCTCGGGATGTAGTTCCATTACTAAGTGACCCATGTCTGTTTCAAAATGAACAACAAACCCAGTAAGTGAGAGGGAGTTCGGAGTGATTTTTACAAAGCCTGTACCTTCTGCCTTTGGATTCAGGGTACTGAGCTCATTACACACTACAGCTGAGGAATGCTGCCTATGCAATGGCTTTTCTCCCAATGTGTCTGCCTCTTTCTGGGCTCGTCAAACCCTGGGGTATTCCTATCTAGTTCTCATTCCATTTATAACACTCCATGCAGGCAAACTTTTAGTTAGGGGCACTCCTGCCTCCCATCTCCGTATCTGCTTGATTCTCACACCAAGGACTTCTCCCAAGTGCACATACCTTTTTCTAAAAATTTAATTTCTGACACCTGGCCCTCCACAGTTCAATAAAAAAAATATCTGGCAAAAGAATGTAAGCCTCTTCTTGCTTTCCTGGAATAACTTTGCTATGACTCCAGGTATTCCCACTTTATGAAGTGCATGACAACCCAACGTTATGAATAAAAAGGGTCTTCCTGGACCTCACCCAAACTGAAACAAAAAGCAGGTGAATTCTGCAGTTGTTTGAAACTGCCAGGATTGTGTGGGACCTGCCTAAGGGGGTACTAGCAACTCATAAAATAAGGAGAATGTGAATGAAAGAAGGACCCATGATCTCTGTTCTCACGGAAGAAATGCCTCTAAAATGCAAGCAATTTGGGGGCTCAGTGCTGGGTCCAGAGGATGAGGGCAGAAACTAAGTCACTGTGGGAGCTGCAGGGATATTTGAGAGTAGCAGCTTTTGTTATAGGATGCTCAGTCCAGGAATCATGAGCACATCGCCTCCCCAGTGTGCGCCCCATTAGCGTCCCTCATTTGCCCTTTGTCTGCTTTTGCTTTGAATTTATGCTTTATAACTCTTTTGAGTATGGTAATGAAGAAAAGCCTTGGGGAAGGTCTGTCTTTTTACAGAATGCAGCATAAATTCTACACTTATACTCTCAAAACAGAAAGCTGAACAGTTTAAAATATTATATATGCATATACATATAATATGTCGCTAGTGTATGTATACATAATGTATACATGTACATATATACATTATATAGGCAAGTATTATATGAATGGCTTGTTACATGTCAATCCTATTTTTTTTACAAATAAGACTCAAAATACTGATCAAAATGAATGACAAATAGAATAGCCAGTGCTTTTCTCTTCATAGCAAACCTGTATCCTAGAACCCCAAATATAATAAAATATCATTCCTTAGAGATCTCAGAACTCAGCAGAGTTCATGATATAAGACTTTCCCACAGTTTCCCACTCTAGCAGTGCTCTAACGACACCTTCATTCGGAGTCTCCTCTTTTGCCAAATGTCTCTCACAAGAGTCCTGAAGTAGCATTGTTTCCACCCATACATGGTACACATACTACCCTCAGTACTAGCACAGCAAAGGGTCATGTGGGAAAAGACACAGCAACCTGGAATTATGGAAGAGAGAAACAATGAAACATCAGCTATATTATGGATATGGAAATACTCATACTGGAAGCAGAGACTTCGGGAGGGGGGGAGGGAACTAGAACATTTCAGTTCCATATAAACTCTTACTGCTCACAATCATATGTGTTACCCAGTCAAACCACCCGTGTTTCCAACCGAGGATGCACAACGGTTGGTGGGTCATGTGCAACCAAATGACGACTTCCTGTGTGATTCATGATAGTTTTTTCAAAGGGTGACTTTGCACAGAAAACTAACACCTATTAAGGGAAACTCAGGAAGGTAATAGGAAGAGGAGGGGGTAAATAGAGGAGAGAGACACTCCTAGATTCAGAATGTAAAAGTTGGTATCCTATCCAATTCCTCACACTGCAACTTCACTTCTCAGAACGTAAATCTCTTTAATCATGACACAAGGAAATGATTTTCCTCACAATTCTGACCCTGTAAAGACATTTCTGACATTATAGGATATTTATAAACATTATTTTTAAAGAACCTAAAATTTGTGCTTCTGTTACCCCTGATTTCTCCCAGAAATTTGTTCAAGAAGATGTTCTTTTTGTTGTCTTTCATTTCAATGGTGACTATGTTCTCTAAAAGACATCTGAGTCTCAAGGGTTTTGTGCTCAGAACAAAGCATGTTTGCATGTTTAACTTTCTTATCCCTTAAGAATAGGTGCTTATCAAATACTGCCTGACTAAAATAATTGGTCATCTTACTGAGCCAACACAGAGAACTGTTCTTTCTAAAAATTTAATCAGTGCTGTCAAAAACCACAAGATCCTGTGGTTGAAAGAACTGGCCCACTGAGACCTGTGTTAAGCATTATTTTTCCGAAGACCTCCTGTGAGATAAGGAAAAACAAACCGTCAACTCGATGTTGCTGGGCCAAGAGATCTTTAGGGCATCTATAAAATACCATCTTCCAGATTTTACATTTTATGACATTCCTTGAGCACATCTTATTGTCCTGACCACATCATTTCAAGCCTCCAAAACCAGCCTTTTCCTAGGGAAATTTAGTAGACATTGCAATCTGTTTCTATTTCAAGATATGCATATGTTTATCATCATTTGGGGTACACTTGAAATACAGGCCTAGTCACAGCTTTCCTTGGATGAGGGAGGAGTCAGAATTTTCTGTTCCTAATATCTTTAGTTGTCATCTGAAAAAAAGTAAACCATTTTAATAGAAAAGTCTACTATGCTAAGTCTTATGTTTCTAGGACTCAAGTCCATCTCCAATCTATGTGTTTCCGGGTGATTCTTCAAGCCTGAGAGTCAACACCCAACACATGTAGGGATTCCATCCTATATTTTCAAGTGGCTCATATGCAGAGTTTTGCATATGCAAATCACAATTACTCAGTAAGGATAATTACAATCAGTTACTTAGACTTCTTATACATCTGAGCTACCCTCTGACCTTGAGGGTAGAATCTTCTTCTCCCTCTCTTCAGCAGGTCCATAGACCACAGCCAAAGTTTCTCTCTGGGAAACAACTACCTGAAACCCTACTTATGATGAAGAATTGATGAGAGTAGGAATGTTAAGATGAAATGCAGGTATCTGTGGTTTCATAGCAGGGAAGAATCCTTCAATAGAAAAGTCACAATAGAAAGGACCTTTGACTAAGGCAAATCACAATTACTCAGTAAGGATAATTACAATCAGTTACTTAGACTTCTTATACATCTGAGCTACTCAGTCCTATGAATAGCCCTAAACAAGGTCTGAATGTGTTTCCCTAGAACACTTATCATTCCAGCAGTTAGTGTCTCAGCTGTCCCTGTATGTTCTGCTAGTGTTGCTTACTGATGGGAACATCCATTTTGGCCAGCAACCCCACAGTCCTCTAGAGGAGATGTATTCTATGCCTCCTAAAGTGGCACAAGTTATTTATCTATTTACCTTTACATACATAGACTGAAGGAGACTTTCTGAGCTCTGTTGACTGAATGGTCTATAGATAACTAAGTAAGTCATACAGAACCAAGATGTTTTTAAGAATTGAGCTCCTATAAGGAGGCAATTCATCATCCCCCTAAAGCACATTTGCAAATGCAGTGTGTGGTCTTATTCCTTCAGGCATTCCTTGGCCTAGAATCTAATTAAGGTCTTTGGGGAAAATCGTGATGTAGAGCAACTGGTATGCCCCAACATAGATGTCTCAAATACTCGTAATTCTACAGTCCTCACTTTTGTTTTTATTTATGAAAAAAGTCCAATGAGAATAAACAAAACGGAGAGCATAATAAATAGTGTCTTCATTTTAAATGAACCAGGAATGTTGCACTGATCATTTGCCTCATCTGGGACCCAGGATGAAACAGCCTGCTTGTCATGTAGTTGGCTGAATAGGATCCAGTCAATGCCAAGACTGCCTTCCTTCTGGAATGTGTGGCTGGTGCCAACTGCCATCAGCTTTGATGATGGCCTTCTAACTCTTGCCCCACCTGCACACAGATGCCACTAATGTCACTGAAAGTGATCATTCCTGTACCCTATGATGATCAGAGTCAGAACTCCTCACACTTCTCCTAAGGGGCAGTGCCCTTAGAGAGGATGCGTGGAAACCCTGTAGATCCTGTGGAATAGAGTCTTTACCAATAAATACCACCATATTCCTTTATATGAGAAGTGTGGAAAACAATGGTTTCATTCAGAGCAAGTCTATTGTACTTACTTCATTTCTTCATTCTTAAACCAGGAAAATGCGGTCACCATGGTTCCTTAGTTCATACCGAGTGTGAGGACTCCTTTGTCAAAACAACTACATTAAATTCTGACTGCAAAGTTCCAGTTGTGGTTAACTTTTAATAGATTGCTGCTTCAAAGAGACTATTTTTAATATAGTATTTTTAATCTCTTGAGAATTTCACAAATGCATATAATTTATTTTGATCTCATCACTCTCTCCACTCATTATCAAGACTCCTCCATGACCTACCTCTTTCTCCTCACCTCTCCTAACTTTACCATATTATTATTACTATTAAGACTGCATGCTGAGCCCAATTTATGCTGCCCCAATACTCATAGGGTATGAAGCCATCCAATGACACATGCATGGCCAAGATACCAGAGACTACGCCCTTAAAGAATATTGCCTCTCTCCCCCAGAAGTCATCAACGATCAAAATCCTCTCAGCTAAGGGTGGGACCTCATGAGCTCCTGCCCATCCGTGCTGGGTTGTGAGCTGATTGATCTAATGCAGGCATTTCACAGGTGTGATAGTATGTGGCTGTCCTGTCATGTTTACCCCAAAACAACTAAGTTAATTAGCTTGTTGTTTTATACACATAATTCCCTTAAGGTACTGAAGTGAATGGAAAAGCATAGTCCACTTAACCTGAAAATAGTATCTGGGTCGCCTAAGAGAGGGTAGATCACCTGTGCTCCTGTTCCAGCCCCCTGTAAACTTTACTTTTGAGGAGGTCATCCTAGTGGATCAGGAAGATCTACTGCCACTCCGAGCTTGAAGTAAACAGCACCAAACTTCTCGCGAAATGTTATGATGATGGGACAAAGCCTTCTGTTGACACAGTATTTAAATATGGCACTGAAGAATCGTTTCCAACACGGCTGGTGACAATTTGGACGTAGAGATGGGCTCTTTAAAGGGTAATTCTCGGCTCTTCTAGGCCTTCTGCCCTATAATCGCCTTGCTCTGCCACAAATTCTATGTATGATCTGGAGCATTTTATTCTTGTTTCCCTGGTGTCGGGTTCTTGATGTGAGATGGAACAAGTGGGGAGTGAAGAAGAACAAAACACAGGAATCTTGTTTTTACTTACACTTACTTCATTGGCATTTTAATGAATGCTATGGTTCATCATTCTGTAAAATAAATACGCAAAACTGGTATCTAATCCGGAGAACCATTGGACCTTCCTAAGTAATGGTTGAGGATCCCTTTAGGTGACGACCCCCTCGGGCCCTCCTTCGTGAATACCACTAATACTCTGACTTTGGAAAAGCCACAGTTCCATGGCTGTGGAGCTGTGAGGATTTCATTTCTATTTCAGGCACCTCCTTTGTAGAGAGGCAAGGGGAGCTTGTTCCAAGGAGGCATCTGGAAAGCATGGAGTGTGACCTCCAGCTGTGCTCGGTTTCAGCCTGTTCCAGCGGGTGACCCCGTAGTGATCTCTTTCCATCCAGACGCAGACAGGCTCTGTCTCCCTGGCTGCCCTGTATCTTCCCTGGCCTGGTAGGAATGACTGGGCGAAAGACAAGATGACTCCACCCTGGAGAGGGGCCTTACATTGCCTCATGTTAGGACAGCCACTTTAGCCGACCCTAAGGGGCTCATTCACTCCTCATCCCTCATCACTTCATTTGATTCTATTCCCAAGTTTCCTTTTTCCAGGAAAGGATCCTTCTTACGGGAACCAACCAGAGCGTGCCAGTCGCTTAAGAACATATACAATCAGAATGAGAAAGCAGAATCTTCTAACTTCTGTGGCCAACATCATACAAGGAGGAAATGTAGGAAGGATGACGTCATCTCACATCCAAAATGTCACTCTGTGTGGTTTGTAACAACTCCCATGTTCTAGAACTTGAGAACCATTTCTTCAAAGTATTTTGGCTATCATTCTCTCTGTATCTGAATCTATGGTATCCAGTGTGATAGACATTATTCACATACTACATCTAACTTAATTGTAATAGTTAATTTAACTTCATAGTAGCATTGGTAACATACTTCTAAATCTTTATCACATTTATTTATTATTTATTTATGCATATATTCATGTATGTGGTTTTATGTATATGTCACTGAAATTGGAAGCCAAAGAACAATTTTATCTGATTCTCTCTTTCCACTACGTGTGCCTCTGGAATTGAACGCAGGTCATCCATCTAAGTAACAAGTACCTTTATCTACTAAACCTCTCTGGCCTGACTGATCATAGTTCAAGTGATCAAAAGTCACTGTGCTTAAAGGGTTTTGGATTGGACAGCATAAATGTAGAATATTCATATCATCTCAGGAAGTTCTGTTGGACATAGATGATCCTAAATATTTTCAATAGGACATAGTCTCCAAACACATGACTGACTTTAGATATTACAGAAATAAAACAGGCAAGATCTGCTTCACGGAGCTCATTGTTTGCAGAGAAAACAGGCGTGGAATTCTTATATCCCAACATTCAGAGTTGCTGAAGTGAAGACAGATGGGAAGTGGACCAATAGGTGAGGTGTGAGACAGTAGCACATGCAAAGTATCAAGGCATCAAAAAACTACACCTTAGTAGAATGGAACATTTCAGGTCCTTCAGTTGTAGAGTATATCCATCTAGTGAGTTTGCGAGGTAAGAGACAGGTGAAACAATGTAGCCAGAAAGGCAATATCCAGCTTTAACAGATCTTGGATGCCATGCATATTGGGCAGTTGTTTTGGTAAAGAGATTTCATTGTAAATTGACCATTGGGTAACTTTTCTCCATCTGGTCTCTTGAAATTCAATGGAACTTTGTTTCTCTCTCCATCAGACTCTTCTAGAGTCTCAGTATTTACTTTAGAACTTCTGTCCATTCTCTGATTTACTTGTCCTTCTTCCAGGAACTTCCCCTGGGTTAATGTCTCCTACTGGCACACTGGGGCAACTGGAAGATACATGTTTTAAATCTGTAACATTTTGCTTTATTTGGAAGACAGGAGGCTTACATCACAATTCATATGTGGCAGTCAAAGGGCAACTTGCTGGAGTCTTTCTATCCTGTGGGTCCTGAGGATCAAGACATTTCAATCACTATCTTCTATGTGTGTTTTATATTTGTGCTTAGCTAAAAATCATGAAGTGTTTTATATTGTGTTTAGCTGAAACTCAAGGGTGTTCCTTCAGTTTGCAATAAGAAGGGTAGTCACAACAAAGACAAAGCAGCAGAAAAGCAGGCCTTAGCTAATCTTGGAAAGGCCAAAAGAAGGGAAAATGGGGAAAGATATTTAGAGATCACTCCATAGAAGGTACTCTAGCATCTCATCATTGGAAAGACTAAGTACTTCCATCCAAGATTTTTGAGTCCTCCATAGCTGGGTCGAGATTAGTTTCTGCATATTCACTTTAAATGTTAATCAATAAAGCTTCACACCATAAAACAACTCAAAGGAATCTTGTTAAGAACCTGACATCTTTGGTTCCTGTTATAAGGGTAAGCCACACAGATCAATGATAAGTAAGACATTTGCTTTCATTGTCCTGATCACAAGGACCATCGTTATAAATTAGTATAATGTAATATAAACATAAATCATTATAAAGTTCTAAACTTACCTACTGCTGTACTCTACAGCCTCAAAAGGCAATAGGATCAGGCTTGCTCTCAGAATTTATTAACAGTTGGCAAAATTAAGATCCAGGAATATGAAATAACTCTCAGCTCTCACATCTGACTAGGGATTTGGGTCAGACAGGCTTTGTCTATCCATGTTTAGGCCTTGAAAGGTATTCATAAAGTTATGTAATTATAGAGTGTCTTTCTAAAATAAAATATTCTCAGTATACTGTGATAAAGCATAATATAAGGCAAAAAAAATAGAATTCCATGGACCTTTGATGCCTGCAAGTTGTTTAAAGCAGACATGATACTCCCAGCAGTTCAAAGCCCTCGACACTCTACTTAATGACAGACAGAGGCTGAGTCTTCATAAAGTCGCTAAGATTGAAATGGCCATCTGGCCATAGTTACTGGGAGCCTTCCTGTTACACTAGCGGAAGGGAAGTGTTTGATGAGTCTAAATGTTTTTTTTTCTTTTTAAATAATAGAAGCCAAAGTGCATTTATATCTTTTCTCACTAACGTAGTGCATCAGAGGAGTTTATGACAAAAATCACAATGGCCCACACTGAGCTGGTGCTGCAGGGCAAATACTACATAACACAGTCTGTTTCAAATCCCCCATTGAATAATTGCAAATAAATCCCCAGCTCATGTTTTTTTAATTAATGGAAAAATAATAAGATAAGAGTTAGAGCCATGAGGTTTGAAAACAGCCACAGAGTTCAGGATACATTTGTTTCTAATTATAAATAAAATATATTCCACCAAAGGCAGCTTAAGTAGTAATTGTTGTTGTATTTTTTTTAACTTGCTAACAATCACTGGAATGGCCACTTTCACGAAACTGTGCCTCTCATAGGTACATGTCCTTCTTCCTCACATGTCAAGGACAGCGAAGTCATTCTGAGCACTAGCCAATCAAGGGTCCATCTAAGGATTTGGACATCTGGCCAAAGCCCACACATGAACAACTCACTGTAGACATGGGAAGCTACATGATCTTTTGACTGTGGTTTTGATACTCTTTCCCAGGAATGCCTCTCAGAGAAGTTGTTGTGAGAGTAGCCATTTGTCATTTGCTCGAAGATGAAGCCTTTGACAGAACTGACAGCTGGACGCAAGGGGCCCCATTTACCCATCTTGGTTTCAGGGACCTTGCTTTATTTTGAAGCATCATTTATCTACACCTCAGTGTCCACTATGTCCAGCTGTGTTTGATGGGTGGGTGTCTGTCGATCTGGACCGGCTGCTACATTCCAATCTAGGGAATTGTTTCTGCGTGTTCATGCTGCTTGATAAATTGTTTTGAATGTTCTGAGTCAAGGAAAATCCTTAGCCCTAACATCGTACACTTTTCTCTTCTCTCAGTACTCTCATATACCATTTTTTCTTAATTGCTCCTTTCCCACCACTTACACTATGGATTAAACATATGGACTTTCACATGCTAGATAAATGCCCTCTCTACCACCAAGCTATGCTGCACTCTAGCCTTGTAGTTACATTTAAAAATTTTTGAAAAATTTGGTCTTACCAAATCACCAAACCTGTAACTAACTGATGTCCAGGAAAGCTTTTGAACTTGGCAATTGTCATGTCTCTGCCTCCTGAATATATGGGATTAAAGGCCTTCCATAGCTATTTTCTCATACTTTAAATTGGTAATCATAAAGGTACCTATCATCTCTAAAAATCAGAATTCAACTAAGTTATAACTATGCCTAAGAAATTCCTTTCATGAATGGTGTGATCTAACAATTCAATCTTCTTCTATCAGTGAGAGATCTGTTATTAAATTTATTTAAGTAAACACACACATAAATCCTCTTAAAAAGCCATAAACTATGGAGTTTGGAGAAGGTGGCTTCTAGCCTGTATTTCAAATTTCTGGAATTTTGCGGTAGCCCTATAATGGCTACTTATAATTCATTTCTTCTTCTTGCTTTCTGTCTCCTAATGCTTATCAGGCTTCAGCAACTAGGACAAGAGCAGAATCACGACATAGCACATCACAGTGGTGGGACTAACTGGACAGCCACAGTGTAGCACATCACAGTGGTGGGACTAAATGGACAGGCACAGTGTAGCACATCACAGTGGTGGGATTAAATGGACAGCCACAGTGTAGCACATCACAGTGGTGGGACTAAATGGACAGCCACAGTGTAGCACATCACAGTGGTGGGACTAAATGGACAGCCACAGTGTAGCACATCACAGTGGTGGAATTAAATGGACAGCCACAGTGTAGCATATCACAGTGGTGGGATTAAATGGACAGCCACAGTGGCAGACAAGTACACATACCTCACCTTTCCCTTTGTCTTCACTCTCTACTTGCTCCTCAAACAGTCTCAGCCTTTGCCCGTGATACGGCAGCTCACTTGGTCTCCCCCAGTGCGGCCTTGCCTGTGGAGAATTTCATTTAGCTGGAACGCTAGCCAGACTCCACCCACTATATGGATTTTTCATTAACAAGAAGTCTTCTTGTTCCAACCTAAGCAAATGTTTCTGTCTTCTTCTACCGACCCCCAACATGTCTCATAGGTCACCTTAATCTGAGAGCTGACAATATTAGTTTTCTGTGGCAGAGAAACAAATTACTTCAAACTTAGAGGCTTTATAAAAGAACATCTGCTATCGCCTCAGCATTTTGCTTTGGGGCTGGAATCCATTGATTAACTAGATACCTTGTTCAGGGTCTCAGAGGACAGCAACCTGTATGCCCTTTATGTTAGTCTCCTGTCTGGACTATGGGTCTTTCCTACTTCTATCTGCTTGTTGGTAGAAATTGGAGCCTTGGAATAGAAAAGCTCTGTCTTCCTTCTTGTTCTTAACTGAGAGATGCTCTTGAATCACATAGGCCCACATACCTTCCTCATCATGTATATTGCTAATAGAAACTCGATTCTTCAAAGTCATAGGGAAATGCCACGCAAGTCAGCCAAGTTGGAGTCTGACTCCACTGTAGGAGAACTTGCTGCGCGTTTTTCCTCTCAAAGACTACCAAATGGTGGCTGTAGCATCCCATCCATCATTTCTGTCAGCTCAAAACAAGGCAGGTTTCATGTGCATCCATTCATGTATGGGAATATGGGCCAGTCAGTGCCAAGGTGTGCATGTAGAGCTTGCTGGACAATTTTGCATGTCAGTCCTTACCTTCCACGTACCAAAGACAGAGCCTATTTGTTGTTTGCCTCTGTGCATGACAGACTAACTGACCCACGAGCTTGTCAGGATCCCCCTGTGTCTACTTCACATATCTCTGTAGGAGGACTGGGCTATCCTCTGTAGGAGGATTCCGCTATATGTGGGTTCTAAGGATTCAAACTTGCTCCTCCTATTTGTGCTATAAATGCTTTATTCATGGAGTCATGACTCCAGGCTTCCTAAAGCATTTTCTTTACCCTTGAGACTTGTGTTTTTCTCTACCTAAAACATTCCAGTATCTTTCCCTGTCTATCCCTAAAACCACAATCTTCAATGATTCCTCAAATTTCCCTACCCTTCCTCTAAGGCTTTCATTACATGTAAAATTTTGCAGGGCCCTTGCTGACTCTGACATTGACTGTAATTTTCAGGCTGTTCTCCCAAACACCAATGGATCTTCTTTCGAGTTCGGGATGCAGTTCTGTATTCAGTGTTGTGTAACATGGTGTTTTCTACATAGGCAGTGCCTGGAAAATGCCATTGGAATTCAATTGAACCAAAGTGGAGAAATCAGAGAATATACAACTTGGAGCCGAGCTTTGAGGTCATGTAGACTAAAGTCTTTTCCTTGTTGCTCTTGGCTAGAGGCTACTGGCATCTCTTCATGTTTGTATGTCCCATCTGCTATCAAACATTTTTATGACATTTATTTCCTCATTATGGTCCTTATTGTGCTTTATTTATCTATGTGTGAGGCACAGGAGAGCTGGAAATCTCCTTTTCCCTCACAGTATTTCCTTCCCCTAAGCCCCAGCCAACTCAGACTCCTATGCCCAAGATGAGTCTCCAGGGCTCCCTTGATAGCATGATTCCCCCTTTCCCTGAAAGTCTGTCTTCTCCATCCCTCTACCATCAATTTCAGGTTTCCTGTCCTGACATTCAAGGCCTCCTTATACTTTGAGTCTGTCTTTATCACCTCCCTTATTTTCTCCATGTCTCACTCCCTAGCTCCCATTCCACATTCTGGGCATTTCTCCAAGTTCATCCATATTCCTGGAACCCTCACTCAGCTTCCCCTTTCCCCAATCTCTCCTACCATCTATCAAGCCTTCTCTCATTTCTCTTATGGTCTCTAGCTCTAAAAAATTCAAAGGGGCTCCTCTTTGGCACAATAAGCAGATGTATATTTAATTTGCTATCCCAAAACATTGGCTCATGACTCTTTGACCAATGAAGTCTATTCAGAAAAGACAATTGAAGTCTTAAGCAGCTTCCAGAGTTAGATATGGGGAAGTAGGGTGGGAGCCTACCATGGGGGCAGAATTAAGTTGTCTTATCCATGTGACACATTTAAATTAGAAAGGGTAGGAATTATCTGGGTTTTGATCTGTCATGCTAATAGGCCACCCATTATTTGGGGAAAGGGAAAGAGAGGGTTGAAGCTCAGCTATCACGGTTACCAGCTGGTGTGGTCTGGCTGTATTAGCTGAATTCAGACATTTGGTTTCCCTCTTTCGCAATGGAAATTAGCCTAATGATCGTACCTGGTGCTGTCATTGAATAAGTGAACACTGTAAAGACACAGAATTTTTCAAAATACATGAAAGTGGCTGGAGCTCTCGCACAGCAGCATGTGACTGTGGCTTGTATCCGATTATCAGATGTGATTGATTATAAGGAGTCACTCCAGTCCCTAGGAGCTTCAACTGCATTGTTAAAGGTTTTTGTTTTTTTTAAATCTTGTTTATCTGAACCACATGTTTTGAAGGTGTCACTAAACTAGGGATATTTGAGCAGAGAAAAGTGTGAGAATATGTCATGATTTTCACTTCAGCGGGTCGCATTGCTGTCACGTTCCTTCTCTCATTTCTCTACCCAGAGTTCTCTGCTCACTTCTCCTCCTCATCAGACCCAACACTGCTTCTATTCCTACAGCCATTGTTCCTTTCCCTCCTTCCATGGCACACCACATCTTGGCCCGTTCTCTCTTGCTATGAAAGAATGTCCAAGACATAGTCATTTATCAAGAGGTTGATTTTGGTTCACATTTCCAGAGATCTAGAACTTTAAGACCAGGCAGCCACAGTGGGCCATGATTTCCTGTTGTGCTGTGACTCGGAAGACGGCATGGGATAGTAAGAACACATGGAAAAGCTCCCTGAGGATAGCCTTGCTTTATTATAGCTCACTCTTGAAGTGACAACCATCTAAGCTGCAAGGAACTCATACTGAGGAGGTAAAGGCCTCCCACTTAGGCACTAGGTCCCAGAACTGCTAGAATGGAGTCTTAAGATTAAACCTGAATTTCAGAGATGAGAAAGCCTATCTTAACCAAAGCATTCGGCTAGCTAGCTCCCATGATTCCTTTTACTCTCTGTACTACTGAATTGACAGAAACTACCATGGCCTCAGTCAGAAAAATTTAGGGTAAGATATTTATTTTCGGGGCATTTAGACCTTGCATTTGTCCATTAAAGCTTCCTTTGGAAAACTGCTGAACAAACTCATTAATGATTTCACTATCTGAGGTTCTCAAGGGCCTATTGCTTCGAATGGCTCCTACCACTCTCTGTTCTTGTTAAACACTGGCCACAAGTTTGGCCACACTAGCAACCAATATAACAGTGCCCCCTAAAGTTCCTTGGTACAAGAACAATTTTTATTGTTTTGCAGTTCTTTGAGAGATGAACAGAAAGAAAAGCCATCTGTTCAAATCTTCTGTTTACTAACTTTCACTATTGGATTCTGGCATTTTCAGAACTTCTTATTACCAAGATAGTTATTGAATCAAACAATCGCAATTCTATGCATAAAGCAAATAGTTTCATTGGTTGATTGATTTTTTTGAAACAGATTATTACTCCGTAGCTCAGGCTGGCTTTGATTTATTACATAACACTTAAATATCTGAGGTTGCCTTTGAAAGCATGGTAGTCCTACTGCCTCTTACCTGAGCCTCTTGGGGTTACAGGTGTGAGTCACCACACTTGGCTTGAAAGGATTTATCGCTGATCTTAAGGCCAGATTCTTTTTGAGAATCTCAACACATCAGAGCAAATTGATGTGAAACATGCGTCAGTTAGTTAACTCTTTGATCACAGTCTTCTCTTAGTTTTCTTTCATATTTCAAATTTACAGATTATCAGAAGGAAAATATAATTTTGCTTTTAATTTTTTTCTCTCACCAACCAAATTCACCTTATTCCTGAAAGCAATGGTTGTTTTATAGATCACATACTCAGACTTTGTTTATTTTTGCTTTAATTTATTCTATTATTTATTATCTAATTTTGCTTTAGTCTAGTCTCTTTTCTAACCTTTGCAAACAGATATCACCCTCTTAAATTGACTTTGAAACTACATTGAAAGTCGTGACTGCTCAAAACCACTTATACCTAATTTCAACCCACACTGCTGTATGACCAATTCACTTTAATTCACTATGGTGCTGATGAGTAAGAGGAATTCTATGGCACTCTCTCCCACTTCTTTTCAAATGTAGAAATATTTTCATCATGAACTATAATAATTTAAAAGACTAATTGGTGGTTCCTTCTAACCTCAGTGCTTAGGAGTTCTTTGGTTTAATATGCCATTAACTCAATTATCCAACAGATTTCCTTTTTGTGGACATGGAATACAGAGTCGGGAAAACAGATGTACCAAAGTAGCAAAATATTTGGGGTTATTAGTTGTCCATTGTTGAGCAAGAAAATGCCATAAATTTACCAGCTTAAAATAACAAATGCATCATCTTGCAGTTTCTGTGGTCAGAGATCCAGGCACATGGTAACCGGGTTCTCCTCTTTGGGTCTCAAGGGAAAAAGTGATGTGTTGGCCAGGCAGAGCTGTCATCTGGAGGCCCTGGGGAAGAAACTGCTTCCAAGATCATTTAGATTGTTGGCCAAATTTATCTCCTTCCAGTTGCTGATTGGAATAAGGTCCTTGTTTTTTTGTTTTTTGGTTTTTTGTTTTTTTTTCTGGATCTTGGCCAGGAGCTACTTGCTGGCTCACATATGTGGTTGCTGGTGCCCTTCATATTTTCTACATGCCCCTCTATCTCCACACTGGCCACAGCATGTCAAGCCTAACACAGCTCATCTGACTTCAACTGGGAAGCTAGAGGAAAAGCTGTGCCTTTAAAGAGTCATGACTAGCTCTGGTCCACCAAGCCTATCTCCTTATCAACTCTAGTACAATGATGAAACCCACGTTATAAGTTGACTGGAAAACAGAGTGTCCAACTTAAATGCGATGTTATTTCCAGGTGTGACAGTTAGAGTCTTTTCAGATAATCTTTGCATCCTACATGGTGGGCTCACTTGGAGCTGATGCTCACTTGAAGGCACATGGACTTCATCTAGTTCCTAGGAAACCTAAAAAGAGGAAAAAAAAGTGGATAGGGAAACAAGTGGGCTCTCTATGCATTACTACAAAGTCGGTTACTGCTCTTTCCCTTTCCTCAACCAGAAACTGTACCATTGACCCTCTCATTGTCAAAACAATACCCCCCATGTCCTGGATTTCCAGTTTGCAGACAGTAGATGGTAAGATTTAGGATTTCTTAGTCTTCATAATCGAGTGAGCCTAAATCAAAATGCCCACCTCTGTATCTGCATCTTCCTTTCCCTTCTCCCCGTGAATTGTTTCTGTGTCCTTGGACAATGCTGATTGATTTTTGTACCATATGACATCACACAAACTATCACTATAGTCACAAATTTAAGGAATTTAGTCAGGACATTACAAAAATGGACCATTCATCTTCCAAGTTTGGCCCATTGCACTGGACATATACTGTTCCTGCTTATGGGGAAGTTTGAGACTACTGCAGCTAGCACATAGAAGGTGACTCTGCCTGGGAAGAGGATGATTTGGAGTAAGAAGGAAGTTTCCAGTAAACAAACGGAAAAAGCTTAAGCTGCATTGATAAATTTTCTGCAATTGCTGCTGGAATGAAATGATGGGAAAACTCAGACGATCTAACAAGGAGAGAAAGAAGGGAGGGGAAAAAAGTAAACAGTTTGTTAGAAACAATCCAGAAATACCAGCCCTGAGCTTAAATATACTGACACAAACAACGAGAACCAAATGAAAACGAGGCACCATAAAGGGAAAGGAGCCATACAAGAAAAGAATCAGTGAAGAGGCCAAGAACCCAGAGAGGAGAAAGACATGAACACAGAACAGAGAGTCCTGAGTGAGAATTCCCAGAAGACTGAAACACCGCGTAAACAAGTACCCAGCGCAGAAGCCCGTTCGTGACTGAGAAGTTGCAGGATTCAGGAAACATGGGTGGTAGGAGGGAGACAGAGCCAGGACATTTCATGGTGGATCAGTTTTGTGGATTACAAGAAGGTTATAGATTAGCTGGGAGTGATATAATGAAAGCCTCCTCCTAAAAGGAAATAGAAAGCAGCAAGGTAGGAGTCTTGATCTACAGAGAATCCACTACCATTGTTATAACCCTTTCCACTCACCTTCTACCTAATCCCAGGACAATAAATTGTAAAATATTCAAGCTGATAGGAACACTCAGAGACAATCTGCTTGAAGCCCTTTTTATAAATAGGTAGACCACAAGCAAGAGCAGAAAAAAATAAAACAAAACAAAATATGAGTGGATCAATGAAGAACTATAGGACGATGAGGTCTAGACAGACACACTGTCTGCAAACTGTCAGCTCAGTGCTCGCTCTTGAATGAGACCCAAGGTTCCCTTGTGATAATAAAGATAATGAAGATAAACCTATGAAATATAGTAACAGCAATAAATAAGCAGACTTTAACCTAACTACTTTTCGAAGAGTCATTGTGCATCTACCATTAGATGTTTCTAGAAAAAAAACTCCCATGTCTCTATTCATGATAACCCTCACTCTTCCTTAAGACGAGTGTCTAGATGACCAGGCAAGGAGTTTGGAGGAAGAATACTGTCAATGATATTTAGATTTTTAAAGATTTCTGTATTGGCTGGGATTAAAGAGTCATAAAGTATCAGGCAGAAAAGGAATTTAAACCTTCATATGGTGCTTATCTCTGAACAAAGACTTATGAAATGTGAATGTCAACGAGAAGATATAGGCTCTACATGGGTGGTAACTATTGTTTCTATCCAATAAATGTATGTATGAAAATGCATAAGATGGCCCTTATTTCCCATTAGAGAGGTAGAAGCTGGAGCAAATAATACTCTTCTCTTTAGGGTACATAGATTATGCATTTAAGAACATGCTCCTTATGGATCTATTAAACTGTGTGCTGCAGAAGTCTAGAGAATGTCATTCTCATCACAGCCCGAGTGATTCTGGAGCAGGAAAGCTGTGATGTTATATACTGTGTTGTTCAGGAAAAGCACGTCTCAGAGGAGAACATTGTAATGTATGGACCATAGTATTAATCCATTCCACCCAATAAGGCATCTGTCATATTTGGCTGTAACTTTTCAGTAGTCCTCCATATTGGCTGTGAGGGCTAGAGGATGCTCTTTTGTCCTGGCTGAGAAAACCCCTTTCTGCTATTGAGATACCATCTTAATTTAGTAAGCACTCTTGCGCCAAAGCTTTCCAGCTTGTACTCAGGCGCATGGGAACCAGCCCAACATCAGTTGGAGAAAGAAGAGCATAGTAATTGGCTGAGACATCTAAACAAGACATGGAGGGGGGCTGGAAGGGAACTGCAGAAGGGTGATGAATCTCACGGCTCACAAGGAGGCACGGTAACAAAAGCAGAGAATTAAAAAATCGACATTAACCCAGCCCATTTTAGGCAGACAACATACTAACTTCACACATTGAGCCAGAGGCATCTTCTCACAAGTACATGAGCTTAGGTATTGATTATTGTAATTTTTAACTGCTTTCAATTATAATCTATTAGGAAGAACCTCTTAGGGTTCTGAGTACCCCTGAGGCCAACTGTGTACTGTCAGATGTATCCAAGTTTCCATTCTAGGACAGACAGACATACTAGCAGCATGATTTCTGGCTGAGAAAAGAAAAGCAGAGAGCAGTGGGGGGAACAAGAATACTAGAATAATGACTTCAGGATCTTTCAGATTTGAATTTTGCAATTACCCTAGCTTTTAGAAGAGCTAACCACATAGGGGTGGCTGGTCATTTTTAGTTATAATGTCTATTCAATGTAAATACCAAAATACCCATGTTTAGCATTAAGGATAAGAAAAATGGGTATGTTCACTTCAGATGTAATCTTTCTTCCTTTCCACTCCTTCCCCAGCTCCTTGCCCTTCCCTTCCTACCCCTAACTCTTGACTTCAAGTAATTCCACTTTCCCTTTCCAAATCTCGAATCTTCTCTCCTCCTTTCTACCACGCAGTACTCAGTAATTTTAAACTAAGAAAATGATACATAGCCCGATTCAAACACCAAGATAATAAATATCCTGCATTCTATGGAGTTCCACAAATATTAAACCCCTCCTTAGGTAAGGTCTACCCAGGACCACTGGAGAAACACATGCTATTTCCTTTTCTAAAGTTACTGAGCACACCAACAAACAAGCTTTTGGTGTCTGAGACTAAAAGAGCAACATACTGAAGGATCTACACATATCTTTCTGGAACTTGGAGGAAGCATCCTTTCTAGGACTTTTTTTATTGAAACAAAGCTTAAGGAGCAGATACTATGCAGAATTTCCTGTGATGTCTCAGAGTCAGGCTACAAAGAAAAGGAATCATTTATTACTTGTTACATGCTCATTCAAAATGTATGTAACAAAAATAAATACAGTGAGCTAGTTTCTGGGAATGGACAAAGCATTTGGAAACAGAACCACTCTGTGCATAGAAGTATAGAAACACTGCACGATCCTTGATGATTTTTCAAACACTTAGATGCATGAGAAATTATACTTGATCTACGCTGCCACAGATTCCTGCCTACTGGAACAGAAGTGATGTTTTTGAATGTTCTTCCCCTAGCTGACATGCAGGCACAGCTGGATTAAGGAAATGAGGCAACAGCTGTAGCATGCATAGCAGGGTAGCTTCTTTATCGGTGTGGCTGTCCTTCTTGCAACACTAGCACTCTAATGCAAACCTGTTCCTTTGTGGCCTCAGATAGTTTCCATTACTCAATGCCTTTTATTTACATTGCATCCCCTTTATTGCATGAACCATATATGTACATGAAGATGTTACACCCTGGCTTTAGTGCACATACAAAAAACATTGTAAAACAGATCTTATTTCAGTAGGCTACTCTTTTGCTGCTTTAGCCAACAGTATCTGAGTCTGGAGATTTATAAAGCCTGAGGTCCAGATGCAGAGACCAGACAAACAGCATTAAACTCAGAGCCAAAAGTCAACCTTTGTCTATTGCTGTTTTCCCAGACAGTTAATTTGCCTGAGCCTCACAGGCCAGGTCCTCCACTACCTCACCTACCTGGTTAAAACTGTTTGTATTTGGGGGCCTATTTACTTAGCCATCTACTTCCTGGCTCTGTGATTCTGTTTGTTAGATCCTGTCGTCACCACCAGGCTGGAGGCCAATGTTTGTACTTGGTGGGAGTAAAGGGAGGCATAAACAGAATCAACCCTCTTGTGTTTTAAAAAATCAGGCTAGAATTATATACATATTTCATGTCAGAAAAAATAAAATGTGTCTTGGCGGCAGCTGGGAAGCTGGAGCACTTGGAGGGGGAGTAGAGAATTGGCAGAACCATTCCCCTTATCCTTGGCCCCCCGCCGAACAATCAGTCAACCTTTTACACTTGGAGGCAGTTCTTTCCCGCACTTCGGAGACCTTCCAATTGCTACAACATCCTTGCCGTCATCTTTAACATGTTGTCAGGACTCAGAATGCCTTGAACAGGAAGGGCTCTTTTACAAAATGGCGTCCATTTTCTAAATTTATGTAGGCTTGTTGTTCAGATTACCGTGAAGAACCACAAATATTTCCTAAGGACAAAACAGCATTCATAAGTCAAGACCAATTCACACAAAGATTAGGTGAGATATGAGAGCATGTTTACCAAAAAAAATGGGACTCTCTTTTCCTGTGTTCATAGAACACTCTGATTATTATGTGCTGAAAGTTTATCTGAATTATTCCATGCTCTACAGCTTCTTAACAGGTTGAAGGGATATGGATCTTAGCTCATGGCCCTTTTAATATCTTTAAGGGTTGCAGTCTCTTCTTCTGAACTCTCTCTCTCTCTCTCTCTCTCTCTCTCTCTCTTTCTCTCTCTCTCTCTCTCTTCTTCCCTCCCCCCCTCCTTCCCTCCTTTTCTCCCCATATCAAGTTCTGGTCTTTTGTGGTGGTTGAATGAGAATGGTCTCCACAGGTTCATACATTTGAATGTTTGGTTCCCAGTTGGTAGAACTCTTTGGGAAGGATTAGGAGGTGTGGTCTTGTTGAAGGAGGTATGTCAGTGGGGATGAGGAGCTTTGAACCTTCAAAAGTCCATGCCTTTCCCAATTAAATGAGTTGAACTCCCATATCTGTCTCTGATTTTTTATTAGTCATGCTATAGCTCTCTGCCTCCCACTTGCACATAAAGATATACGTTCTCCCAGTGCTGCTCTAGTGCCATGTCTACCTGCCTGCTGCCATGCTCCTCAAATGATACTCGTGGACTCTAACCCTCTGTAATTGTGAGGTCCAATAAACCCTCTCTCCTGTTACTTCCTTTGGTCATAGTATCTCATCAAAGCAATAGAAAAGTAACTAAGACAGGATGAGCCCAGGGTTGTGTTCATGTGAAGCAAATGCTCTACCACTCCTCCACATCTTCAAGCCTTCTTCTAAATTCTTCCTTGATCTTAAGCCTCAACTTTTCACTCCTAGTCCTAGTACTCCCTTTGAGTGCTAGGAAGGAACACTCTGTGGTAGCACTGTCTCATTCTGTATCCTCGAACTCCAAGTGTGAACTCTCTTCACACCCGCAGTCTCTAAAACTCAAAAGATACCTGGTGATGACACTGCTTGGCTGTGATGTCCCCAACATAGTCAGTAATTTAAGAGTATTTTTCAGGTGTAGAACCCAGGAGTTAGAGAAAAAATTTAAGGCCTATGTGAAAGTGACGGCTTTACCACCCCTTTCAAGTGTAGACAGAGGTTTCTGTCCTGCCCAGTCTCACAGTCATTCAGTCCCAAATAAACACACAGAGGCTTATATTAATTATAAACTGTTGGGCCTATTGCTCAGGATTATTACTAACTAGCTCTTATGACTTAAATTCACCCATAATTCATGTCTATATTTAGCCACGTGACTTGGTACCTTTTCTCAGTAAGGCATTCTCATCTTCCTTCCTTTGTGTCTAGTTTCTGACTGACTCTCTGCCTTTCCTCTTCCCAGAATTCTCCTAGTCTGGTTGCCCCACCTATACTTCCTGTGTGGCTGCTGGACAATCAGCATTTTATTAAACCAATTTGAGTGACAAATCTTTACAGTGTACAAGAGCATTATCCCACAGCATTCAGGCCTTTACTGTCTGCTCTCCTCATGTGTATCTGTCAAACACCAAATAAATTAAGGTTACTTCAGAATCTGGTATAGAGTTCTATTTCCTACTTTCAACCCTAAAAAGGTTTTGACTAGCCCTGCCATTCACAACCTTCAAGCTATGCACATTCAAGTAGTTTCTTTCCTCCTAAGTAATTTACTCCAAGAATCAAGCCAGACGGTAGAATTCTTCAGCCCTTAGAGTGTCCCACAGTGCCACCAAAATAGCACTTTTGGAAACCCAACTCTGCCAGCTGTGTTTCAAGAATGTAACCACACAGTTTAGTTAAAAAATGGGATCTTCTAAATTCAAGTGGTGTCTGTAGTTTTCTTTCACTGTTATCAAAATGGAAACAAACACTGTTGTTCACCCCAGACAAATATTCTCTTCAGAAAGATAGAGTAGTGAGAACAACAGGGGAAAAATATGAATATCAGTGACATTTCCTTCTATTTGAAATGTCTACACCCTCTGTATTGGGAATAAAAATATGATGTTTATTAGCAAGTAAAATGGACACATCACATTTTTTCTTTGGGAGAAAGACAGTATTTCTTATATTTATGTGGAGTTAGAAGGAAGTCTAAAGCTAGAGTCTCCACATATCTTGAATCTGCGTGTTGTTTGTGGTGATGAACTCATGGTGGTCTAGTCCCGCTGAGACAGTTGGCCCCTGATGACAAGCTTCAATTTTGAAATATCCCACTGAGTGAAAAAAATCTGTGCACCACTTTCGTTCTCTGCTCCTTCTTTTTGACGTGACTGAAATAGGAGGCTGGAAAACTTGCCTTACCTAGAATCCAGTCCCAGATCTTGCATTCTCCAAAGCAATCCATGGATTCAAATTATACTCTTTCAATCCTCTTTCTTTTTGCCAAAAAAAAAACCTTTTGATTGGGTCTTCTATACTTTCTCAATAGGTGATACGGTCTCCTCCAGATGTGAAGGTTGATGAACTAACATCAATCAATGTTTGAGAATTTGAATGTCAGAGGTATAATCTCAAAGATTCTGAATATTTCTTACTTTTAGTTGAAGGGCTATTCCTTCCTCAGCTCTGTGTCATCAGCAGATTTCACTAGTATATATCATCTTGGAGAGATTATGAACAAGGAGGACCTTAATTTTCATCCCCTTCAGGCCCCATTATATCTCATACCATATAATTAAGGACATTCTCCTGCCCTTTATTTTACTACTGGTCCATCATCTGCTCCCATGTACTCTGAATTTTAGAAAAAAAATTTATTTAGAGTCACAGTAGGATTTTTAAACATTTGCTAAATGCCCAAACAAGTTATTACATATGGTCTAATTTGTTATGTGACTCCAAGAACACCCCAGTGTTCTCCATTTTCACATCAAACCCTGGCATTTCCTTCTTAACCTGTACAAATAGCATCTTGTTTTCTAAGCACTAAACTCATAGGATTGTCCCTTGTAGACTATTCTTACCTTAAAGAACATTCACATTATGCTACTTTGAACAATGAGTCAAAGAGGGAAATTATGCACTCACCAGTCCTTCCTTCACTTATTGGAGAACTGGTTTGTGGTTGGTGTTGTTACAGTTTAGGATTGAGACTGCCAAAATATGAACGAGGATGTCTCTTAACTTTGCTTTATGGGGTGTCTTGCATATAGTCTTTGCAACAGTATTATTCTTATATTAATATTCACATGCTTTCTACAAAGAATCCAAGGGCAATTTTCATGAGTCATTGTCTACTTCAGGCTCTCACTCCAGTCACTCTGGAATTGTCTGATGGAAAAAAATAGTTGAAATACACTGGAAAGGTAAGGAAGACTGTGAAGCAGAGAGGAACTTATCATCTGCAATCAGGTGATAGCTGAGTGCCACTTGGGCCTGAGTTCAAACTCTGCCCTCTTGTTTAGTAGAACAAATGTTCTAAATGGCAACAGTGAAAAAATATAAAGGAAATGGTAAAATATATCATAATCTTCAATAATTAATTTATTCTCAGTGTCACTTTTTATCTAATAAAATGTTATTCTTTATCATTGGGCTATAAAATAATTATATGCATGCTTGCATTGGCTTCTTTTCTGTGCAATAGTGACAAAATATTTTCTAGCATGAATAAGAATTAATGTTTAATACTATCTACTACTGTATAAACAATACTACATAATTTAATTACATAAACTGGCTGTCTTTGTAATAGTTTAAGTACTCTAATGATAAACATCCCCCTATACTTTTACTCTTTTGCATCACCTCTCTGCATTCACAAGATCCAAGTCTAAAATTACAACCAATCACAGATCAAAATTATGCCCAAAAGACTTTTGAACACACCAGAGATACCTCTTTGTCCTTATTTATTAAACAATACAGCATGACAATTGCTCACATAGTATGTACTGTATTAGGTATGCCAAAAGTTCTAAAGATGTTACATTGTACAGGACAGCGTGTTTTCTGGCTAGATACAAATACGTTGTCATTTTCCATAAAATAACTGTCAGTGGAGAAGCCTAGGACAAGTCTTCCTAGATACCATAGATAACACAGTGAATCCTCACTTCTCCACTCATTCCCTCTTTTCTCAATCAGTAGCATTAAGAGCAACTTCTTAACATTGCTTCTCTACAAGTTCACAGAGTTTATTTGTCCTTTTAGGCAACAGTTAGACAATTATGCTCTCAAAATGCTCATCAAAAATGATTATGAGCTTTTTCAACCATTACTACCTTGATTGTCTTTTTCTATTCAAAGTACAAGTATGACAAATGAAATGTGATTATAAAAATTGTAATTGGAAATTTTTAAGATGCTCATATAAAACTGATCAAAAAGATATTTAAAAAAACAGGAAAATGTGTAGTATATCTAATAGCTAACTATAAAACTGTTAAACCTGATACATATATGTTATCTTCAATGTTCCAATATCAATCTCATACTTGTCCAGGAATAATGTCTATGAAAAAATGATTAGTAGTATTTAATAACAAAAGCAGTCTTTATTATCCCTGTCTTCCCTGGACATCCTTGGAAACTATATATTGGTCTAGGTCTCCTGATAGACTCTATGAAGCAGCAACTTCTAACCCTTTGAAGCACATATGTGTACACACACACTTATACACATACCAACTCAAGCAATAAAATTTTGTTCATGACTCTATTGAATGATCAGAATTATTTATGATAAAATAGCTATACTTTAACTAATATAGTTGTTTCAGACAAAGAAGTCAGCAGATAATTGAATACAATGGCAATGTGAGTGGAGGCCAGCCACTCAAGAAGAAGGTCCATGAGGCATATCTCTGATAGGTAGGCAATCTGCTTATATGTACTTGGTTTCTAAACACATTGGGAAAATTTCATACTATATATTCTGATCACAGCTTCTCCTCCCCCAGCTCCTCCCATATCTTCCCCATTTCCCTACCCACCCAACTCTATGTTCTTCATTTCTTTTTAGAAAACAAGCAGGCAGACAGCCAAAAATAGCAAAATGAAAAATGAAGAAAAAAAACCACAAGAAACACACACAAAAAAACAAGAAAACAAAATTAGAAACTATAATATATAGGCAAAAAGCCAATAAGACTAAAAAGCCCAAACAAAGCACTATGAGACAAAATGTCTACAAAAATATCATTGAGTGTTGGCCATCTACTGCTGAGCATTGGAGCTATCTTAAATGTGATTAATATACCCAGTGAGTCTATGTTGGAGAAAACTAATTTTTCCTTTGAAAGTGTATGTCAATTTAAGTTAACATCTTGGTTAAGGATGGGAGCCCATGCTCACTTCCTTACCTCAGTGCTGGGATCTGGTCTGGTTTGAACCTGTGTAGGCCTTCTGGGTGTTGCCACAGTTTCTGAGAGTTCATATGTGGTCCGTCCTGTTGGGTCTGGAAGACACTGATCCTCAGAGTCATCATCCCTCTTCTGGAGCTTACAATCTTTCTTCCCCCTTTTCCGCACAGCTTCCTTAGCCCTGAAAGGGGGAGGGACTTTGCTGGCACATCTCATCGTGACTCAGTGCTCCAAAAAATTTCATTCTCTACACTTTGCCCAGTTGTGAAGTCTCTGTGAGCTCCCATCTACTCCAAGATCTACTGATCAGCTACTGATGAAGGCAGAACAAGTTTACTGACCCTCATTTGGCTCTTCAAATATATCTCAGTTAATCAAGATTTTGAGAAGTTTGCATGCTGTCTTCCAGATTGGCTGTACCAGTTTGAATTCGTACCATTGGATGGGGTGTTCCCCTTTCCTCTCCTCGACTCCACCGCTTGTTGTCAGTTTTTTTGCTGATCTTAGCCAGTCTGACTGAGGTAAGATGAAATACCAAAGTAGTTTTAATTTGCATTTTCCTAGTTGTTAATGATGTTGGTTACTTTTAAAGATATTTTTTAGCCATTTGGATTTCTTCTTTTAAGAGCTCTCTGTTCAGATCCATAAGCCATTTTTTTAATGGGTTCCTTGTTTTCATGACTCTTTTATTAAGTTAATTACTTATTTTTGGCTATTAATCCTCTATCATATACATAGTTGCCAAGAAGACCCTCCTATTTGTGGGATTATATATTACTTGAGTGCTTTCCTTTGTTGTGAAGAAATTCGTAGCTTGATGAAGGGTCACTTATCAATTGTTGATATTAAATTCTGAGTGAATGTAGTTTTATTCAGAAAGTCCTTTCCTACACCTATTTCTTAATTAGGAATTGGAAACAAAATCAGTGTACTCTTTCAAAGGGAATTTGTAGGTTGCATTCCTAGGATAAGGACCACAGACACAGCAAGGATTAAGATGCGTTCTCATCTTAATCTGCCCATCACTCAAGGTGCTTCTGCCATGCTGCATTACTTGCATGCCATACTTCTGTTGTTTCCCACAGCCCTTCTGGGATGAATGAAGGATTAAACGAAGACTTTAAGTAATTTCACATTCATTAACGCCTACTGTGTTTTTGGTTTTGATTTAGTTTTACTTTTCCTTGCTAAGCCAGTAAGATTTTAAATAGATCACCATTTTTTTTTTCATCTCTGACTAAAATAGTGCTCAGGCTCACCTGCCTGAACAAAAGTTGAATGAGGAGTATATCACACCAAAAACCCACCGCATGGCAAATGAGCATTTCTTCTTATCCCACATGATGAAAGGAATGAATTCAGTCATAGGGAAAAAAAGAATCCTTGTTCTGGTCATTCTGAAAGTGGCCAGTCAGATAAGCACATCCATGCTAATGTCATCACCCCAAAAGTCTGGTCCCGTGCTACTTTTTACAGCCGAGACTTATTTTCCATGGACTTAACCACCAGCTCAGTACTTTCTAATGGCTTCTTTATCTCACTATGATTTCAGATACCATATGTGTTGCCATGCCAATGAATAAAAACGTCACGGAAAAGAAACATGCTTACTTTTCAAATCTATAAAAGATTTAGATGGCTGCATTCTCAAAGGGAAAGCCATATTTTAGGAAAAGAGGGGTAAATTTTTGGTGATATTAGATGGCATTGCCCTAGGAATAAAGGGCCAAAATCTTGAATCCCATTATAATCTTAGAGCCTTTTCCTATAAAATCCCCCAAGAGTCTACAAAAATAAGCACTGGAGCAAATGAGAAATTGAAGTCCTCTTTATTATCAGCTTGGCCAATGCCAAGTAAACACAGTCAGAACTCTCTGGTACTGTTTCTAGGACACATGGCATCCTCTCAGATCCTGATCCAGACCCCTAACTCTAACTGGAATATCTTATCTTGCCATCTCTGCATCTTTCGGGCTGCTCACATGGGGCAGGAGACAGACGTAATGAATAAGGAAAGTACTACATGGGAAAAGAAATAGAATTAACCTGGAGACATTTCAGACACAGGGTCTTTAAACAAGACAACAAATAAAATAAAGCCTAGATCTTCCATAAAAAGTTATCTCTCATCCCCAGGCAAATAGATACTGGGCCTGTTTCCTCCGTGCCAGAAACAAAGGAATTGTGAGCCCCAAAATGAAGCTAAAAAGATGGGCAAACAACCATGGCCCAGACCTTCACATCTGTTCTGGTCAAGGGATTATCATATAGTGAATTGATTTAATACTAGTTCATCACACACACACACAAAAAAAAATCAAATAGTTTAGAAACATATTCCCTTGGTAAAAGATTAAGGATCACCTAGTGCCAAATTGTTAGTCCTGAAAATATATGCAAAAGTAACATTATATGGACTGAATAAGATATATATGGTAAAAAGGATATATATATATATGGTGAAAAAATCCATTAATTTAGAATTGGAAGGAGTATATGGGAGGGTTTGAAGAAAGAATACCAAACTGAGATATGCAGCAATTAAATTATATTATCAAAAATACAATAATAAAAAGAGAAGATCAGGATTAAAGGATAAAGAGGCTGTTTTTCCAGCTCCTGTCACCATTGCAATTCCATTAAGAATTCTAAAAATAAATACATAAACAAATAAATTCCAAGAAGCACTCAAGTCTTGGCTCATACCTGGCAGAGTACAAGGTTGGAAGTAATACCTTCACTGTCATTACCTGGTAATTGGCATCAGGGGACCAGAAACCATCAGGGATCACAGTGGCAACTACGGAAAGTTAAAAAGGAGCTCCACAAAGCTCAATTTCATCAAAATCTCATAGCTATAAAATGCACTTGAAAGTTCTCTGAGTCCCTATCTTTGGTTATTATTATTTTAAAAAGTCTAAGGTTCCTATGATAGAACTTCACTATTAATTAGAACAATTTAAGAAGGCAATTTGATTTTTTTTCTTACTAATCCTTAAAACTTGAGCTGGTTGGGAAATACATAAAATACATACTGCTACTGGGTTATCTATGTACAAGTGACACAAGACCGGTATTTTTCTTCATGCCACCAGCAACCTTCTCTCAAAGATTTCCTACTTTCAAATATTTTAGCCAACAAACCATAAGAGGATTTATTAATTGAGTAGAGTGTGAGATATTGACTAATGTATAAAATATGCAATGATTGAATCAGGATAATTAATAGATGTCACTTATCTACTGCTTTTACAATGGAACATTTAAAATGTACTTGTCTAAGTTGTGGGTGACTATAGTCTAAAGTACTGTGATATGATACTATGAGAAAGGAGCCCTGGCAGGTTATGCTACCATCTTCCAGAGACATTATTTTTTATAAGATATGATAAGTGTCATCTAAGGGTAGTGAAACTGTACTATGATATTACCATGCTGGAGTCCACTTTGTTGGAATCAATAACCCATTCATTTCCTAAATTAGTGTCCAGGACAATGAATGAATGATGCCTGTATCATCAAATGAGGAAAAAGGTAAACTTGCTGATATCCAATATTGTGCAGAACTATTCCATACATTTGACCAAAGGCTTTGTATTTCTAACTGCCGTGCTATGATACAAGTATTACTAAACTCATTTCATAGTTAAGGAAAGTAAAGACAGAGTTTTCAAACCATTATTCAAGGCCATATGGTCAATGGCTGAGCTGGTTTCCCTAACCTGTTCAAGCAAGCACTTCCTGCAAAAGGCCCACATCTCTGGGGAAAGGCGTTTCATACGGAACTACCTGCCGAAGACAGTCATTTTCCTCATTAACCTCTTCTGTTGTACTTTTGTAAGACTGAGAATACATCATAAGTGAAAACTTTGAAATAGGAAATTTAGAGAATCTGGTATGAGCATCAATTTCTATTTGGGACAGACTTTGGAAGTTTAGGTGACTCCTAAAATTACATGCTAAAAAAAAAAAAAACTTTAATTATAGCCAGACGCCATGACTTGTGCAATGCATAATCTCTTCTTGAACCTTATGAGAAAATGAAAGACAGTGGGAATATATCTGTAGATTCACAGAGTTATACACCACGGAATAAAATCCAAGGGAGGGGAGGACTTTCCCTTCTCTGTAGTCCCACGCCTACATCTCTTCACCTATGGTACTCTGCAATTGTAAAGTGATCATTTCCTGCTCTCAGAAAGCATTATTCATTTCCCTCCCTCCTGTGAGGGCCGAGGCACCTGTTACTTTGCACACCAGTCTTTTAATTTTCTTTCCAGCACTAATCTCATTCTTGAACAATTGTTTTATTTCCTTCTGATTTTCCTTCTCACTGAAACTTGGCTTCCACAAGATTAGAAAATGTGTCTATTCTGTGAGTTATAATCAGCACCCAAGAGTGATTTGATGAATATCTGAATCCATTCAGCATTGATATGGCTGCTCATATTAACCTGTTTGGTTGTATTTACTGAAGCAACTGATTCCCTGGAGCCAGCTGGATGCTCATTTATGAACAAGGGGAAGAGGATCTTCCATTGGGAAGACACTACCTCACACTGGCCACCTTGAAATGAAACTGAATGACTTGCATTTTCATGGAGAGACAGATACCTAGGTTACTGAGGTTCTGTCGTGCTCCATCATGACAGGATTTAGGCCTGTGTGATTTTGTGAATTCAATTAGTGACTTCCTTGGGTCTTTAGGAAGTCTTTCTAGAATCCTATCCAGCTGTTAGTGGTACAGCGAGAATCAACAAGAGGATCATTTCATTCCCTTCTCATCCTAGTATAGATAGGAAATTCCAGGTTGTTATTGAGTGGAGGTCATGATCCCATCAAAGCAAAGCTCTTTTTTTAGACATCACCACAGGAAATACATTTAAAGACATATTAGCCAGGCAGAAGGCCAAAGCAAAACAAGGCAAGTTGGTTGTCTTAGAAAAGGTAAAAAATATAGAAAATTCTAAGAGATGTTAATGAGGGAAGATACAGTTCCACGTATGGCTAGTTGCCTTAATCAAGTATTTTTAAAACATTCCCTTTCTGTGGCCAAGTTATAGTAGACTGATGCTTCAGAACACAGTTGCTTGAAACTAACCAAAGAAGCTTCAGGGTCATCAGACAAAGGTCTGATCTCCAAAATATACAAAGAACTCAAGAAACTAGACATTAAAATTCTAAATACCCCAATTAAAAAATGGGGTAAGGATCTGAATAGAGAATTCTCAACAGAGGATGTTCGAATGGCCAAAAGATACTTAAGGTCATGTTCAACTTCCTTA
>PVIU01010121.1:0-71310 GCA_004026605.1 Ondatra zibethicus
ATGGTATGTACTCACTCATTAGTGGACCCTAGCTATAAAATAAAGGTCACCAAACACTTAGCTCGCAAGCCCAGAGAAGCTGAATACCTAGGTGAACCCAAGGAAAGCATACACAGAACCTCCTGGAAGTTGGAAGCAAACAGGATCATCAAGCAAAAGTTGGAAGCCAGGGGCGGGGATAGAGGTGGGAGAAATTTCACAGGTGAGTTTTCAATGATATGTAACGTGAAGGTGTGAAAGAAAGTTACTCTGTAACTGTAAGCAAACCATCCCAATTATATTCTTTCTTTATAAGAACTGCAGTGATCATGGTGTCTCTTCACAGCAATAAAAACCCTAACTAAAATAGATGTTGCTATCAGGGACTAGGGTATTATTGTAATAGGCCTGACCATGTATCTGTTTGGAGCAATACAGGCTTTGGTGCTTTGGGTTTAGAAAGCAGTGGAATACTTTAAGCACTGCTTAATGGGCCATAAAAATAAGATGATGGAAGACAGTAGAGCTAAGAGTTATTTGAACTATGGTGGACTCACTCAAGAGGTTTCAGAGAAGAAATTTAGTTTGCTGCCTTAGAGAACATTCTTACAATATTTTGGTAAAGGAAGTGTTTTGCCCTTGTCTGAAGAGTGTGCCTGAAGTTTAAGTGAAGAGTTTTGGATTAATTCCATTGGCACGAGAAAGCTCAAAACAACCAAATACAGACTCTGCCGTGTAAATATCAGTGGTAACTCTAATGAGGCTACAGAATGAAAATGATCAAGCCAAGCAAGGAAAATATTTGAGGAGAAAAAGAGCACCAGAAAGTGGAATGGATATAAATCCTGTTTTCAATGAGATAAATGGATTAAGAAATGGAATAAAGGGACTGGTGACCTCAGGGCTTTATCTTTCCTCGTTAAGTTTCCAACTTCTGAAAAGGAACTAAGGAAAAGTTAAGAGCAGAGTGTGCTGGGCACAGTAATCCCAGCACTGGGAAGGCAGAGGCTGGCAGATCTCTGAAGACAGCCTGGTCTTCAGAGCAAGTTTCAGGACAGCCAAGCTTAGGCAGTGACGGACAGAAAGCTGGTGAACATGTAATAAAATGAGGGAGCCATGCTCTAGCCCCAGTAAGCAGCAGAACTTGGCACTTTCATCCACATGCTTCTGGGTTTTGAGTTAAGGATAGAAGAAACAGGTTATAGAATTTGCTACTGAGGTCAGGCGTGTGTCAGGGATGTCCTTGAACGGAGGCCTAGTACAGAGAGAGGCCTTGGCATGTGAGGAAACCTAACTTTACACCAGTGCAGCCATGACAGGGACTAGGCCTCACCTTTACAGTGGTCCCAAGTCCAGAGATCAATCAGAATTTAGACAAACAAGTACCAGATGTTCCAGAACATTAAAGATAACTTGTGTGACTTGTATATAGGTTTCCAATTTCCCTGCAGCAATGCCAGCACTGGTCCCTATTTGGCAAGACTCCTGTTGCCCCATTACTGCCTAATCAGGAGTTCAACCCCCATCTGAAACCAGAATTCCCCTACCACCCCATCCTTTACTCCTTCAAAATCCTGCCACAACTAAGATTGGGGCCCTCTGATCCAACCGCTGTGTCGGAACCTAAGTTCAAGCTTGCAATAAAAGCTCTTTGTTTTTGTATAAGGATTCATTTTTGTGTAAGGATTTGGTCTCCATGGTGGTCTTTGAGAAGTCCCTGTGATCTGTGCATGAAGTTGTGAAGTTGAAGCCTTGATTGCCCTTTTAAGCCCAAGATTTTAGAGATGCCAGAATTTAGGGATACCTGCTGAAGAGAGCTGCTAGCAGGGAGTGGAATCAGCACAAGACAAAGAGGTGTGTTGCAGTCAAGAAAACTGAAGGGAGCTGGAGATGTGAAGAGATGTGAAATCAGACATAGAGATTCAGAGTATAGAGTTGGTCCAACTGGTTTTCAGTCTTTCTTTGGTCCAGTGTTTCCTTGCTATCTTCCCTTCCCTGACTTTGGAGTAATAATGTATATCCTGTGCTGTTATATGTTAGAAGTATGTGATCTGATTTTTTATTTTAATTTACAGGGGAATACAGTTAAGAGATTGTCATGTGTCTTGGAAGAGACTTTGGACTATGGATTTTGAAATAAGTTTGAGATAGTTCTAGGCTATGGGGACTTTTGAAGTTGGACTGAATGTATTTTTGCATTATGATATGGCTATAAGCCTTTGGGGACCTGGGAGTGAAATGCAGCGGTTTTAAAGAAAACGGTCCCCAAAGTGAGTGACAATGTTAAGAGATATAGCCTTGATGGAGAAGTGTGTCACTGTGTGTGCGGGCTTTGAGGTCTCTTTTGTTCAAGCTTCCCTCAGTGTGACTGTTAGTTGACTTCCTGCTGCCTGCAAGATAAAGACCTCTTAGCTGTTCCTGTACCACGTCTGCCTGCAGGACGCCATGTGATAATGGACTGAACCTCTGGAACTGTAAGTGAGCCACCCTAATTAAATGTTTTTCTTTTTAAGAGTTGTCATGGTCAAGATGTCTCTTCGCGGCAATTGATACCCTAAAGAAGACCTGCTATAGGTTGAATCTAAAATGTCCTCCACAGACTCATATTTCAACCACAGGGATGCTTCAGGGTTTTTAGATGGTGGATCGGAGATGAGGGATTAAGTCAGTAATCTGATCTTTGGAGGTTACAGATGCCCGTGGTTTCAGCCGCATTCTTATTTTTTGGCTCACTCTAAAGTAACCTTTCTCCTACCACAGCAGTCGTGAACTCTTCCATGTCTTCCCTGCCATGATGAACTGAAATATGTCTGAATCTGTCAGCCAAAATAAAGCTTTCCTCACTTGACTTGTTTCCATCTAGCATTTTGGTGATGACCACACAAAAGCCATAGACAACCGTGTTCAGCTTCTATTGTCCTGAGAGTTGTGTGCATTTGAGAGCAGGTGAGCAGCATACATTAGAATAAAGGCAACACGAGTGGATCAGAATTGGGAACTGCTGGCTTAAGCACATGAGAGAGGGATTCAAAACGAATAAAATCTAAAACACAGAGAGGCATGGCATAAATGGATGGGCTGGGACAGTCTTCTAACAGGAAGAAGAAATGTGTTCCAGAAGTTTTCTACTTTCTAGTCAGGTAGACAGTCAAAAGTAAAGACAGAGAAATAGAGGCAAAGAAACAATCTAAAAAGCAAATACACAACCCCACAGGGATTCATTGCTTCAGTCAGCTTACTTGGTAAATTGAAGACTGTAAATCTTGAAAATATAGATAAACAGAAATTATGCTGCTGAAATCCAAGTCATTAGTATTTTGCAATATAACTTTTAGTCATTTCCTTTTATTTGTTTTTATGTGTTTCTCTTAAAGAATGGGTATAAAATTAAGCGCATTATAGAAAAACAGAATGATTCAGCTTAAAGGAAAGTATTTATCTTTCTGCTGCTGCTCCACAAGGGAAGGAAGCATAGGTGCAGCTGATGGTATAGAGCTCCCAAATTAGTTATTGTTATTTACCTCACTGTGTCTTATAAAATGTCAGACATCACATAGAATTTCAGAGCTTGGAAGGCCAATGCAGGAAGATTATGTAAAGTTCAAGAACACCTCTATCTGCATAGTAAGTTCTAAGTCAGCCAAGGATAAATAGAAAGACAATATTTTTATAAGATCTTTATATGGAAGTTAACTATTCTCACTCCTTTTCATCATTGCATCCTCAAAGCACTAGCTAGAGCAAATAAGGAAGAAGAAGAAAGAGGAAATTAAAGGGAAACAGATAGTAAAAGATAAAGTCAAACTATCCATATTTGTATATGATACAATATTATATATAAGAACACCTAAAAATTATGTCAGAAGACTAGAAATGATAAATTCATCAACATGCAAAATCACTTGCAAAAATCAATAGATTTTGGTGGTACATTCCTTTAATCCCAGCACTCAGGAGGCAGAAGCAGGTAGTCTCTGAGTTTGAGGCCAGCCTAGTCTACAAAGTGAGTTCTAGGATAGTCAGAGCTTTTATGCAGAGAAATCCTGTCTTAAAAAAACAAATCCAAACAACAAAAATAAGTAGAATTTGTATCCAAAAATAAAAAACCTCCAGAGAAAGGGGTCATGAGTGCATTGCCATTCACAAGAGCGTCAGAGAAAAAACAAGGTGAAGAACTTCCGAAATGAAAAATTTAAATCTTTGAAGAAAGAGATAGAGAAAAGCACTAAAAAATAGAATGGCATACTGTGCTAATGGATTGGTAGAATAAATATTGCAAAAATGGCCATTTTACCAAAAGCAATTTACAGATTCAATACAAAACCAATTGAAATTCCCATCTCATTCTCCACACATATAGAAAGAACTATCCTTATGTTCATATAGAACCACAAATGATTCTCAGTAGGAAAAATAGTCCTGAACAAAAAGAACAAGACAAGGCTGTCTACCCTCTCCATATCTATTCAATATAGTACTCGAAGTTCTGACTAAAGCAATAAGACAACAAAAGACCAAGGGGCTATAAATTGGAAAAGAAGAAGTCAAAATATCATTATTTGCAGGTGACATAATAGTATATATAAGCATCCCCAAAAAAGTGTAACAGGGAACTCCTGTAGCTGATAAACACCTTTAGTAACGTAGCGGAATACAAGAATAACTCAAAAAAATCAGTACTCCTCTTATATAAAAACAATAAAAGGGCTGTGAAAGAAATTAAGGAAACAACATCCTTCATAATAGCCATAAACAACATAAAATATCTTGGGTAGCTCTAGCCAAGCAAGTGAAAGACCTATATGACAAAAATTTCAAGTCTTTGAAGAAATATATTGGAGAAGATATCAGAAGATGAAAAGATCTCCCATGCTTAATGGATCCGTAGGATTAGCATAGTAATCCTAACATGGCCATTTTACCAAAAGCAATTTGCAGACTCAATGCAATCCCCATCAAAGTCCCAACGCAATTCTTTATAGATCTTAAAAGAACAATACTCAACTCTGTATGGGAAAACAAAAACCAAGGATAGCTAAAATGATCCTGTACAATAAAAGAACTGCAGGAGGTATCTCAAGCTCTGCTACAGAGCAAGAGTAGTAAAATAGTGTTTGGTATTGACATAAAAACAGACCAATGGATCAATGGAATTGAATGAAAGAAATAGACCTAAATCCACACACAAATGAACACCTTATTTTGACAAAAAGACCAAAATTATACAATGGAAAGAAGAAAGCATCTCCAACAAATGGTGCTGGCATAACTGGATAACAGCATGTAGAAGAATGTGAATAAACCCATGTATATAGCTCAGTACAAATCTCAAGTTCAAATTGATCAAAGACCTCAACATAAATCCAATTACACTGAACCTGTTAGAAGAGAATGTGGGAACTAGCCTTGAAGACATTGGCACAGGATATAGCTTACTGAATTGAACACCAGTAGCATAGACACTAACATTGATAATTAATAGATGGGCCCTCACGAAACTGGAAAGCTTCTGTAATGCAAAGGACATTTGTCAATAGGACAAAATGGTAGCCTACAGAATGGGAAAAGATCTTAACCAACTCTGCATCTAACAGAGACCTGATCTCCAAAATATATAAAGAACTCAAGAAATTATACATAGAAAAACCAAATGATATATTAAAAAAAATGGGTTATAGACCCAAACAGGGATTTCTCAACAGAAGAATTATCCTAAATATCAGAGAAACACTTACAGAAATCTTCAGCACCCTTAACCATCAGCCAAAATGACTCTGAGATTTCATCTTATACCTGTAAGAATGTCTAAGTTCGGAAACATAAATCTCAGCTTATGCTGGAGAGGATGCAGAGTAAAGGGAACACTTCTCCATTTTTGGTAGGAATACAAACTTGTTTATCCACTTTGGAAATTAATACGGCAGTTTCTCAGAAAACTGGAAATCAATCTACCTCAAGACCCAGCAACACAATTCTTGGGCATATACCAAAAGGATGCTTAGTCATACCACAAGGACATATGTTCATAGCAGCTTTGTTTGTAATAGTCAGAACATGGAAAAACCTAGACGTCCCTCAACTGAATAATGGAAGAGAATATATGGTACAATTAACTCAGATGTTTAAAACAATGTCAGGGAATTTGAAGGCAAATGGATGAAACTAGGAAAAAAATCAGCTCGAGGAAGATAATCCAAACCCAGAAAGAAAAACATGGTATTTACTCATAAGTTGACATTTACTGTAAAGTAAAGGATAACCGCATTATCAATCCGTAGACTCAGAGAAGCTAGACAACAGGGAGGGCCCAAGCGGGGATGCTTGGATTTCCCTGGGAATGAAAAATAGAAGAGATTTCCTGAGTGGACTGGTATGTGGGGAAGGGAACCTGAAGTATCAGGTTGTGGGGGTGGATAAAGGTATAGAGTACTGAAAGAGATGACTGGAAAATGGGATCATTTTGGGGTCAGATAGAAACCTTCTGCAAGGGAAACTCCCAGGAATCTACAAGGATGACCCTAGCTAAGAATTCTAGCAATAGTGGGTGCATATCGTGAACTGGCCATCTCCTGCGATCAGACTGATAACTTCCCTAATTGTTATCAGAAAGCCTTCATCCAGTAACTGATGGAAACAGATTCAAAGACCCACATGTTCACAGTCAAACATTTGGGGACGTTCGGGGGAATCCTGTTGAAGAGAGTGAAAAAGTGTTGTAGGAGCCAGAGGAATCAATAATATCACAAGAAAACCCACAAAACAACTGACCTGTCTCATAGGAACACACAGAGCTGAACCAACAACCAAGGAGCCTGCATGGGTCCCACCTAGGCCCTCTACATAAATGTGGCAGCTGTGTGGCTTGGTCTACTTGTGGGACTATTAAGAAAGGGAGCAGAGACTGTCCCTAACACTTTGGCTAGCTGTCTTTGGAGAACCTATTCTTCATACTAGATTGCACTACTCAGCCTTAATAAAAGGGGAGGTGCTTAATTGCTTAATCTTACAACTGGATAAGCCACTTTGTTGATAGCCATGGGAGTCCTGCCTCTTTCTGAAAAGAAACAGAGAAGGAGTGGATTGAGGGAGCCTTGAGGGAGGCAGGGAATGGGAAGAGGAGAGGGAGGGGAAACTGTGGTAGTGATATAAAATAAATGAATAAACCTGTTTTAATTTTTTAAAAAGAGTGGAAAAACAAAAAAGACAATGATAGATAGTTATTCCAGATATCGACATATATTTCAAAGCCATAATTATAAAAAGCATATGATTCTGGCATATGAAACATACATGTAGAGCAATGGATCAAATTGAAGGCTTCAACATCAGTACATATAACTGAATAAAAAACAAGAAAGTAGGAATGGAAAGGGCATGACTGCTCCTAAGTATACAGTGGAGGAGGAACAAATTTATGGTGGATAAAAGGGAAAGTACAGACAGAGGCATGGACAGCAACATCTTGGAGAGTTCAAAGTGGACATGTCCAAACAGAGCTGGGCTATGTAGATAGAAGAACAACGGAAGGGAAAGAGGATAAAGGGAACCAAGCACAATGCCCAGGAGGCAAAACAAAGATTCATAAAAAGAGCATATAACCAAAGAGATCTGGATTATATAGGGAAGATCCTTTGGTGGAAGGGTACCCCAGACTCTGGGCTGGGGAGTTCAGAGTAGAAGGTGGAGCCAACCATACTCCATAACATGTAGGGACTGAGGGATGCTTGGATAACCTCGCAGCCAGGTCCACTTTGATATGAAGAGTAGGCACCTCAACCATTTGTCCTGGGTTTGCAACTTAATAGTAACTACAGCCATTCAATATTTTACAAAAATGTCACAAAAACACTAGAGAAAAAGAAAGCATCTTCAACAAATAGTTCTGGGGAAATAGATGTCCACATGTAGATGAATAAAAATAAATGCATATCTTGCACAAAACCAAACTCCAGTTGGGCCAAAGACCTAACCATGAAACACTGAAACTACTAGACAAAAAAAAACAGTAGGCTACATTATATAAGTGTAGGAAAGGACTTCCTGAATAAGACCTCATTTGCCCAAGAATTAAGTCCAATAACTGACAAATGGGACTTCATAGAACTTTAATGCTTCGGTACATCTAAAGAAATAATCAGTCTGGTAAAGAGGAAGCCCAATGAATGGGAGAATCTTCACCAACTAAATATCTGACAAAAGATTAATTTCTATCATTTATTAAAAATTTAAAAAAAATAAAGAGTCAAAAACCAACCCATTCAAAAAATGAGACTGGGACATGGATATAGAGTTCTCAAAAGAAGGAAAAAAAACGGCAAAGGAAGATCTAAAAATATGTCTATTGATTCTACCTATCACTGATGCAAATCAAAACAACTATGAGAATTTATTTTACTCCAGCAGAATTGTTATGGTCAACAATCCAATCAACAGCAAATACTGGAGAGAGTGTGGGGAAAAGGAACACTCCTCAACTGTTAGTGAGATTGCAGACCGGTCCAGCCACTCTGGAAATCAGTATGAAGGATTCTCAAAACACTAAAAATAAATCTACCATGTGACCCAGCTGTACCATCCCCTGGCATATGCCCAAAGAACTCAACATCCAGCTGCACAGACATTTACTCCATCATGTTCATTGCTTCTCTATTCACAATAGCTAAGAAGTGTAAACAATCTAAATGCCCTTCAACAGAAAAGTAGATAAGGAAAATTCATGTCTCGGTTCCACAGCAGCCAGGGTTCAGGTCCTGAGATAGGAAAAGTCAGCAGAAGGATTGTCTGACCACCAGATAGATTTCACACAAGTGGCCAACTCCAAATAGCTGAGCGTCTTTATTTATACTTCAAAAACAAGCATGTTTTTTCACACTCCAGGATTAACCTCCAGAAAAACAAATATGTTTTTTCCCCAATTTTTATACCAAAACAACTTTTAAACCAAAAACAGTACTCAGCATTTTGTTAGCTTGGCTAAATACCGAGCCAGGCACATCCCGTCCTTGCATAGGGACACATTTTCAAGACCAATAATATTGTTCAACCCTTAACAAAGCATATTTACAGAGATAGGGGTGATATGTCATAAACGGCTTGCGTGCAGTTAGCTTGCATTTTTTTAACTGTCCATTAACTTTCATTACCTAAGATGCTGTCAGCAATGAATCAAACAGTTCCCAGGGTCTGGAGTGACAGCTGGTAGTTTTCAAATAATAAATCTGAGAAACATCAGTTCCCAAAGAATTTTAAAGGAAAATATTATAGAACAAAAAGTTTCCAGGAATCATTATATCTTTCTCATGTGTGGCTGACAAAGGGAAACTAAAAACATCCAAGAGAGTCATCAGCAATATTAGAGAGAGGACAGTTTGCAGGCTGTGCACTCTCAGCAGTATTTTGCACTGTCCTGAGGTCCACTGATAATTGCCAGGTGGGAGACCATCTCCATGTGCCTTGCCTCAGAAGAGACCCATTGGACAAGCAGTCATATGCTGATCTAAAAGTAGGCCACATGGCTCTCAACAAATGTGTTATTGTTATGTATGTCATGAAATATGACCTAGCTGTAGAGAAAAAAAAATGAACTTTGCAGGTAACTGGATGGAACTAGAAAGACCAAGTTACATTTTTATGTATTAATTACTATGCCTAAGAGATTCATGAAACAAAAATGCCTCTGATCTACAAGCCCCTTGTCCAAGAACAAATAGTTCCTAAAACTCTGATAGCTACAGTTTATGGGAGATCAGAAGCCACCTGTTTTCACTCCCCTAAACAAGTTTGTTTGACTCATCCACACCTGATGTACTTGATCATATGTGAGTGGGAGGTACCCAGGCAGGAAACACATCAGGATGTATGCTTGCCCTTGATTGGACCTCACGGGAAATGTGGTGAATTATGGGTTGTGCCTTCTTAAGACTCTGCAAAATATGACTAAGGAATTGGATATGGACCTGAGTAGAGCCTATCTACCCAGCCAGTATTTAATTAAAGCCTGCTTCAAATTCAGTATTAAATTGTGGTAGTGGTCTTATTCTTGACCAATGAGATTAGTATTTTTCTGAAGGCCCCAGCAAGATATAGACCACCCACCCAAATTCTATAACTGGGCCTTAATTCTAGAACTCCAGGGTCGAGAGGCCTCTTCAGGAGGCACATTCCTTGAAACACTCCAAGGCTCCCAGGTTGTCTTCAGTTCAAGGATTATTCATTTCATACTATGAAATGTAACAAACATCAAGGCTGCAAAGGCCTCCTGGTGAGTCATAGTCCCATTCTTTTTTGTGGAATCTGTATCTGGGACACGGAGGGGGTTCGATGGACTCCAGTATTCTCCTTCCTGTCCAAGAAAAATGGGGAGATAGCACTTGCCCACCTGGTTCTGGTTGGTTGTAAAGCTATTTCTGCTCCCCTGAAAAGGTGTTGTCTGTCTTGCTGTTGGAAAGTTTTGACTGTCTGTGTTTTCTGGCGCATCCGTAAGTATTGTTTAAACACAGATCTGAGGTCAATTATCTTTGCTGTCCTGTTGCTGTCAGCTGACGGTCGGCACCACTGCCATGGCTGCTTTCGTTGCTGGGGCTCAGAATTTATTTCTGAGCTCTCTGGTCACTGGATTCAGGGTAGCAGGAGCTCAGATGTCTTTTTGGTGTGGATAGTGTTAAAATTATCTTACGCTACTCTATTTTATTGGAAAACCAGCTCTAGAGTTAAGATATGGCTCTCCTTTCACTAGACTCAAGCATATTTGAAGGTTTCTTTATGTCTTTTTTCAGCTGATCTGCCAGAAACTGTGACAAAGAAAAGAAAGCAAAATATAACAGCTGAAAAAAGAATTAGAAGTGGCTCATGTGAACATGCTGTACCTCAAGATTTATAAGTTTATTTTATTGGATGAGGTTATAAATCTTCAAAATATATTGAAAAAGTTAAACACTAGTAACACTGGGAGTTGATAGTTAAAAATCTATGCATGAATAATCTTAAAGGAACCTTGTGGCATGATTCCATTTTAGGATATAAGCAACACATGGGTTGCCACCATCTTTAGGTAGTCACATGACTGGCAGGCATCTTAGAGTTGGAGAAGATGATATCATGTGACTTCACTGCCATCTTGATTAAAGGTGACCAGGTAGAATGGGCCTACCAATTAGGCAAGAGCAGATGTCCAAGGTATTTTGGACTAGGGTGGATTTTTGTACGATAATTTCTGCTCTGTCCTGGAAACTAATTTATGAAAGATAGGATTTAAAAATGGTGCTTATTTAATAAGGTATTAAAGCTGCATCTCTGTTCTTTCATATGCAGAAATGTACTTTGCCTGGAAGCCATACTTTATAATTTAGAGTCAGCCAGGTGTTATTGGCTTAAGGCGTCATGAAGAACAGCTGAGGCTTGCCAGTGTGTGGCAGGGCTAGAATTCCTAGAGAAGACCCGGTTGTAATGGTGGACCCTAGCATCTTTGGAAATGCTGGTGCCATGTGACAGTCACCAGAAGCACCAGTCACAGTGAAATGGAGCAGGCTAAGATCTAGAAGGAAGACAATTTATATGCTATCAAAGATGGAGCCAAAGAAGTGATCCAACCCCTCAGGAGAATCCAAAGGACTGCGAATAAATCCCATACATTGAACACTGAATTATTTGCTATGTTGGAGCTTGCTCTGTGTAGATTTTGATTGTGCCCTGTATTTTCCTTTTTGAAGTAAAAAAAAAAATGTTGCTTTTTTTAAATATTGTAAGAGCACACAGTTGAGAGATTTTTTTTTTTACGTTTTCTTGAGAAGATTTTGGAGTTCTACATAATTTAAATAAAAATTGGATTTTTTAGGAAGAGACTTTTAAAATATTTAAATTTATAAGGCTATGGGACACTTTTACGTTTACAAAATCAGTTTTATTATTAATGTTTGGATTGAAAAATAAACAAATAAAGGGATAAAAATTAAGGCCACATCTGTGAGCACCAAATTCTAAGCACTAAAAACTGGATATTGCTATCTTACGATGCAGAAAGATGATGACCTAATCAGTCTAGCAAAAAGCTTGGAAAAGCTTCTCAACCTTGTTGCTCCCAGCCTAGGCAATGGCTCTGCTGTAAAAAAAAAAACAAAAAAAAACAAAAAAACAAAACAAAAAAACAAACACATATGTAAAGTACCAACCAATAAGCCAACAAAAAAACAAAAACATACTTTATAGGCTAGGGATGTGGCTCCGTGGTAGAGTTTGCCTTGTATATGCAAGGTCTTAAGTTCAATCTCCAGCATTGCCATAAACTTTATTAAAATACTAAAAAAAAAGAGTCTATTTAGATTTTGGGACTGCTCTTGCACCCATGTAGCTTCAGAGAAGAAAGAAGCCCCTCAGATTTATGTTCTGCTTACAGAGCTCTAATGTTTAATTGATGTTTCATTCTGTATTTGGAAGCTATAGGAACTTGTTAGCAATTTGTTTGGTGTAGTTTTCTTTGCACTGAATTATGCTGGATCCTGGCAAGGGTGACTTTAAGCACCAGTGACCATTCTAATTACAGTGTACCTGTAAACACTCAGGTAGCGTTTAGTACAGGAATTCTCATCCAAATACCCACTTTGAAATTACAGTTAGAAAGAGAGATTCTCAGTTTATTATCTTGACATACAAGGGTTATTTCTGTAAAAGACACACGTGATAACTTCAGTCCGAGGTCTTTTTCCTCTCCAATTTCCTCTGTAGAAGAACAAGGTGTATTTTCCTATGAGATTCCAAGCACTTCTTCCTCTGAACTGGAAGAATATGTTTGGCAACAGATCCACGTGTTCTTAGGGACATAGTATCTGCTTTGAAAATATTTTACATGGAAATCTGGGTAGGTAAAAGACACCAGAGGGAAAGTCCTTTTCCAGCCTAGTGGCACAGTTGGCCATAGAGGCCATAGAATGACTCTACAAGATCCCTGAACACTGACACTAAAGTGCTTTCCCTACCATGTCTTTAGCCCTACTATACAGAACTGTTCCATAATACTTGATGTATTAAGTGAATAAAGATAACAAATGGAAGTATGAATAACTGATGTCCCATGGACTTGTTTATCAGGAATACATATTTATAAAAAAAAGCAATTAGCACGGGAATAAGAAATAGAAAGGCCACAAAAATAAGACCATCTCAGCAGAGCAAAGACTGATATTATACCCTCTCTCCAGAGGAAGTTCTAACAGATGAAAGAGGCTAGTGCGCAAGACCCCAGGGTTCAAGGGAACGGGATGGGAAGCCTCGCTCAAACCTTTTGATGGCGAGCATTCTCCATCATCAACCACTGCCAGCGTCCTACAAACGCCACAGTAGGCTCAGGCCTCTCTACCTTTGAGTAATAAAGCTTCTACTTTCCAGAAGAGGTACTTCAGAAAAGAGACAGACTCATTTATGTAGAAAAATGAAATTCCTTCTCTTCTGCCTCTATCTAAAATTATGAAATTCAAGAAACAACCCAAGTTTCCAAGGAACTGAAAAAAAGTCACCTGTGGAACAGCTGTCAAGTTCAATCTTTGTGTTTCTCCCTGGACACATCTCTGTCCCTCTGCTCATTCTCTACCTAATTAAAGACTTCATGGTAAGTGTTTCCATAATCCAGTCCCATGTAATCAACTACACTAAAACCTATTATGCATTTACAGTGTTTCAGATTCTTGTAGATCAGGTTCGGTTTGTTGGGATTCTCTTTGGTTTCTGTGTTTTCAAAGTGATGATTTCTGGTAGACAATTTAAGCAGGAGCTTTCTATGAGAACAAAGCACAGAGAGAGCAAACTCCAGAGATGTTTCAGCAGGCTGACCCAAAGAGTGGGTTAACAGGCTGCTGCATCCTGCAGTGCTTTGTGAGCTTACAAACATGAGGAAAATGAAGGTGCTTATCCTCATGGAGCCTCAGGGCCAAGCTGGTTCTTCTGACGAAGTCCACTATTGCTGTAGCGACTCCTGAGGACATGAAAGCTGTAGGGGAAAAAATTCAAAATTTGCTGCGTGGCCAAAGGAACCGGGACATATGCTTGGTAAGAAATTACTAATAGATTGACACAAAAAAAAAGATTCACAAGAAAATCAGCCATTAAATAGTCACATGATATTGATTTGTATGTACTTCTTGATAAGTAGGGAGAGATATGCCTCATCGAACACAGGAAAGGGAGACCAGAAGGATGTAGACGTTGCTAGGAAACATGTTTCTCCAGGGACCCAACAAAAAAAGAAACTATCTGAACTCCTCCATCCATCAAAATGTGGGAGGGAGGAAACTACAGGTGGGCACAAAATGTTCTTAGTACGAGTCAAAAGAACTGACGTGGTACTGAGCTGAAGGTCATACTGGAATGCGTAATTAGACCCAAGAAGTTTTAAAGTGAAATCCATAACAGTTTGAAGGGTGCTTTCTATAGGACAGACACACTGCTTCTCGCAGGAAAGTCAAGCAGTTGGATGGCCTCAGTTTATAAGTGAATGAAATCTCACGGTCACCTCATGGTGTCAGCTGTCATCCAGGCTACCGCATTCTGCCTGGCAGGCTGGGAAATGAGGTGCAGAACAACATATTCTGCTTTCTCTAAAGAACACTGACTCTGGGGCTCATCAGTCAGTCCTGGTATACTGCAAAGTGTTCCCAGAGGGTTTTTCAGAAAGAAATGGATTCTCTGAAAGCAAAATTCTGTACAAATTGTGGAGAAAGACTCCTGTTTTATTTGTGTCCAATACCTTAAGATCATCTGGGTTGTCCATATTGCTAACAAGCCCTGTCTCTTGTAAGACCATCTACTGAGGCATATCCTCAGCAGTCTAATTGTACAAACTCTAAAGTAAAGAGTGCATTAACCTTAGCCTTAACCTGTGGTGAATTAACCAAGACTAAAGTTACATAATGAAAGCAAAGTAGGAAGGAAGTCATTAAATTAAACGTTGAAAGCAAGGCTGTGACCTAAAGACTCACTATACAGCACTACTTCAAATATGTATGCATGCACAAATAATCAAGTCCATCCAGTGTGGTGTAGCCATACCTGAGTGCACATATGAGTGGTACGACCATAGACCTGAGTGTACATAATGGTGGTACAGTCATAGGTCTGAGTGCATATACGGTGTTTCAGTCACAGGCTTGAGAGCACATATGGACAATGCAACCATTGATCTGAGGGCATTTATGAGTAATATAGCCATAGGCTAGAGTACATATATGGGTAGTACAGCCATATGCCTGAGTGCACATAAGGATGATACAGCCAAAGGCTTATCTTTTATGTACATAGAAGAGAAAAAAACTGTTCTATAAGGTTCAGTGTATCTATTTTCATTCTTCTACATGTTGATATCCAGTTATGCCAGCACCATTTGTTAAATATGCTTTCTTTTTTCCATTTGATTTTTTTTTGCTTCTTTGTTAAAATTCAGGTGTTTGAAGGAGTGTGGATTAATATCCGGGTCTTCTATTCGGTTCCATTGGTCCTCCTGTCTGTTCTTATGCCAATACCAGGCTGTTTTCAGTACTGTAGCTCTGTAGTAGAGTTTGAAGTCAGGGATTGTGATGCCTCCAGAAGTTCTTTTATTTTGGTTTGTTTTGGCTATCCTGGGTTTTTTGCCTTTTCATATGAAGTTGAGTATTGTTCTTTCAAGTATATATCCAAAGGATACTCAATCGTACCACAAGGACATGTGCTCAACTACGTTCATATCCTCATGGTTTGTCATAGCCAGAACCTGGAAACAACCTAGGTGCCCCTCAACTGAAGAATGAATAAGGAAAATATGGTACATCTACACAATGGAGTACTACACAGCAGAAAAAAAATAACGATATCTTGAATTTTGCAGGAAAATGGATGGAACTAGAAAACATTATTTTGAGTAAGGTAACCCAGACACAGAAAGACAATTATCAAATGGTTTTTAAACATAAAGCAAAGAGAACAAGCCCACAAACCACAATCCCAGAGAGCCTACACAACAATGAGGACACTAAGAGAGACTTACATAAATTTAATCTACATGGGAAGTAGAAAAAGACAGGATCTCCTGAGTAAATTGGGAGCATGGGGACCTTGAGAGAGGGTTGAAGTGGGGAGGGGAGAGACACGGAGGGGAGCAGAGAAAAATGTGGAGCTCAATAAAAATCCAAAAATATAAAAGGTTCAGTGTGGCTGGCTTTATGTTGAGGTCTTTGATCCATTTGGACTTGAGTTTTGTGCATGGTAATAGATATGGGTCTATTTTCATTCTTCTACATGTTGATATCTAGTTATGCCAGGACCATTTGTTAAATATGCTTTCTTTTTTCCATTTCATATTTTTTGCTTCTTTGTCAAAAATCAGGTGTTTGAAGGTGTGTGGATTGGATTAAGACTCTACTTGGTGATTAGTCTATTCAGGTTATACCACTAAAGTCTTTAGGAGCTAGCTTTAGAGATTAGGACATTTTTCATAAATTGAGAAAATTCTAGGGATGCTACTAGTAAATGAACAAAACATATCCAAAAATGAAATATTTGCTGAGTTAACTATTCTTCAACAATAGCTGAACATAAAAGCCTTGCTTCAGTTGCTTAATGAGACTTATCAGCAGTGAATAGCTGACATGCAGTAAAATTTCATCTGATTTTCGGGGAAGGTTTCCTTGAGAGAGTAACCTGGAGGCACTAAAATGAATACATCCAGATATTTAAAAACCAGAGAAATGTGCTAGTAGTTAAGGAAATGCATACACTCAGAAGCTCCAAAACCACTGTTACTAAAGAAATACATGCAAAAGTTGGAAGTAAAAGACAAGTCAGCTCAGAGAGTCTAACAGTTAAGAGCAGATCCAGTATTGTCATCCAGCCTTCCTCCCCAGGATCTGGGCTTCCTCTGATGTGCGGGTGGATCTTCCAGGAGAACCATTACCCATAATCCCCTTCTCCTGAGAAGCCTCAGATGTGATGGGCTTTGTGATTCATCACCCTTCTCCAACTTTTAGCAGTTGCAGAGTTTAAAGTCCCTATCCTCTGTAATATGAGCATGCCGTTGAAGAAAAGCCAGAGAATAGCATGTTTATATTAGTAAAATACCCCAAAACTATATAGCTACTTACTAGCTATATGAATTTCTTGTTTGTGATACTATTAGTTTGGGCACTAAAAATTACATAAACATCTAAGAGTGTATTAAATTGTTTATTTATACAAGAATTATTTCCCTTGGAACATAATGTTTACTTACATTCATTTCATAAGTTGTTATCATTTAGTATGTTATGTAGATCATATACTTAAAGTCTCATCATTTTAACAAGTGTCAGAAAAACATTTGGCAATATTCAATATTTATTACTGATTTTGAGGGATATGTTTTAATACAATGGAGAACACATGACTTAAATCAATATGTAACTTAGTGCTGGACAATGTATTCCTAGAGTGACTTCCATCAAAACTGAGATCCAGAGGAGAAAAATCTATAATTACCATTGTTAATTCACATTTTTCTGATAGTTATTGGGGAGGAATAAAGTGAAAAACAAAAGTTAAATGTCTTTGGTTTCAAATGTATCAAACAAGACAAAATTAACTCAGTCTTAGTTCCTTAAGAGTTGGTGAAGTGGGGCTGGAAATGGCTCAGTGAAGACAGTGCTATGGCACAGGCTCGAGCACTGGAATTCATCTCTTCAGAACCTGCATTAGAAAAAAAGCCATGCAGGCACAGTTGCCCACTTGTGACCCAAATTTAATGTAAAACACAACTAGATGAGAGACAGCCTGTCTATCCCAGAAGTGGGCCCTTGAAGACCAGCCCAGGGAAAAGATGCCCAAAGATGTTAATGGATCATCCATGCAGAAATAAATACAAACAGGCAGCTATTGCTTGAAGCAAATCTGGTTTTGCTTTTTTTTCCCCCAAGAGGCAGAAAGTAGAATACTATTCCACATTATTTTTTCATGCCTTCATTTGAAACAGGAAAACCTCCTAGCATCAAAACCTTTCTGAGGTGAAATCTTTTTGCAAATCTCCACTACATTGATTTTCTTTGTCTTTGGGAGCTAATAAAGCATCTTCCTATGCGATCAAATTCTGTGTGTTTTCAGAAAGAGTCTCTGCATACACAGGCCAATACTAGAATATGTGCATGTGTTCATAGCACTTCTGTGTTGTTTTAACCTTACATTATATCTTGGAGTTTACTCCATATCAATGCATATGAACATGTTTTACGTTTCTATATAGAAATCAAAGCTCCACTTCCAGTTTCTTTCCTATTTCCTTCTGCTTTCTCAGTTCTTTAATGTCCCCACACTGACATGTGAGTGGTGTCTGTGTCCCTACACTGGATACCATTGCTAAGCAACAGTGACTACGTCAGAGTGTGAAAGCGTCCCGTGTTGGTTCAAAGTGAATCTTACCTTCTGATCAATCAGAAACTTGCTCCCCTCTCTGTGAGATGGAGAAACACAAGGCATCACTTGATGACAAATGGAACCAGATCTGTTCGCAGTAGATGCCGAGGAAAGAGCAGTGGCGTAACTCAGTCCCTTAGGACAGTGACAGTTCAGGAATTAAGTCAACTTCTTATCAGTTCTACCACTGGACCTCCGAGTTAGCAATGTGTTTTCTTGTAGTGTAAGCCACCATAGTTTAGTTGAAATTTCTAATTTTCAATACAAGGATCACTAATTGAACTAGTCACCTCTGGTAATGGCTATACCACTACCACCACCCACTTCGTGGTTCGTACAAGCTGCTGCTATTACACAAACAATAAGGCCATGGATGTTTCTGGAAACATCACATAGAGAATAACCATCAATACATCTGAAGAGATCAGTCCTTGAAATAAAATTGTTATCCAGTGGAAAGAGAATTTACATGTTTGTAGTGCTTTCCAAATTTCACTGCATGGACTTTGTAGCACTTTTATGTATTAATGCATTAACAAACTACGCAAGTGTCAATTTCCCAAACAACCATTAACACAGTGCTAGCAAAGCTCCCATTCATCAAAAATTGTGTTTCTAGCCGCAGCATTTAATGCTGGTAAAGGCACAGCAGATGAGACACTCCTGTACAATTTTGCTTGGAGGGTCAGGTTGCCTACAACTTTTCTGGAAAGCAATAAGGCAATACAAACCAGGAGACTTAATAAGTCCATTCTCTCTGAATGAAAAGTTTTCACCTCAGGGACTCTGACATGAGGAAACTTTTTGAGATTTGGACAGTGCTTTGTACATAGAAAGCAAAAGAAAGCACTGCATTTAAGAGAAAATGATCAAATAAAACATGTTATATCTATATAATGTTACTTAGTCATTAAATACATTTCAGAAAACATTTAATAAAAGCAAAATACACTCTTACATAAGATCTTCTCAGAAATAATCATTCATATAAAATAATGAACAAATTTGGAAGTGTACAAGCATATGCACATGTCATATATACCTTATTTACTTTCTTGCATGTACACACACTCATTACAGGATTTTGTACAGTAATATTAATTCTGATTTTTCTTTTCTTGGTATATTGAGCAGTGATGAGTCTTAATTTATTCATAATAATCTTTGACATTTACAAAACTCCAAGTAATGAACATGAATTATTTTATAATCAAGAAAATGCTACCTTCCTTTGCTGTCCTTTGCCTTTAGCTTGATAAGGCATCTTAATTCATAATTAGTCAGAGGAAAAGAAGATGACTTCTGGTTCATGAAACTTTCAATGTGAATGAAAAATGAAAACTTTCCATAGCATTTCTGAAATGCTGATCTTTCTACTCATTTTATTATGTTGTAAGGTCTAAAAATATTCACTGCTACATCAAATCCCCCTTTCTAATGTTCATTCATTTTTTTCTAAAATAATTTAAACTTATCACACATAATTGCTAGACAGGTTGTGTGCATGAGGGGAGGTAGACATATAAATATTTAGTTGATTCCACTATTTCCTTTACTAGTTATATTGTGTACCATGCCATGAGAAAAATCATATTTATCATACTAAAGAAATAGATATTCTTAACTAATTCCACTTGTATGTACAAATTGTGAGTGATAAATTCCGACAAGGGAAAGAGGATACAAGTGATATGGTTGAAAATGTGGACTCTGGAGTCAGATGCCTGGATTCAGTCGTTCTGCTACATATAAGCTGTGTAGTATAGGGAAAGCCCTGTAACTTCTCTGTATTCAGTTTACAAATACATAAATTAAAATTTTTATAGTTCTTATTTCATAAGATTATTATGAATAGTGAGGTGTTCAAATTTGTTAATAGTATTTGATGACATTGACCTAAATGCTAAATTATAAATTAACATAATTACATGTGTATGCACATTTTAAAAGGTAAATAACACCCCTTACATGCCAATATATAAGAATGCATATACATATGTGTATATGTGCACATATTTACATAAATAGATATTTAGAGAAAACACTTAGTAAGATATGACCGCTGACTAGAAAAGACTCCCTGAATTATTGGTGGTTGCATGCCAAGCACTGCCTATTTGAAAGGCACATGTGAGCAAACTGTGATTAAAAGAGAACATGTATGTCTTTCTGGGTTTGAATTACCTCACTCAATATGATGCTTTCTAGATCCATCCACTCACTCATCAGTGGCTTTTAGACATAAAGCAAAGAAAATCAGCCTACAATTCACAATCCCAAGAACCTAGATGACAATGAGGACCCTAAGAGAGACTTACATAGATCTAATCTACATGGGAAGTAGGAAAAGACAAGATCTCCTGAGTAAGCTGGGGGCATGGGAACCATGGGAGAGGTGAGGAGGGGAGGGGAGAGAAAGGCACAGGAATAGAGAAAAATGGATATAGCTCACTAAAATCAATAAAAAAATTAAAAAGAGAGAACATGTAGAAATATAAGAAAAGACCATATACAATATATTTACCTTATTAAATATTTGGAGTTTTGTTTTACTAAAGTATTCTATAAAATGGATTTTTAAAACCCACTCTGTTTATATATCATAGAAAAGACTAGGATAACACAAGAGGAAGAAGGAGAAGGTCCATAGGAGGCTACTAGAATAATCTAAATAAGAAAGATGTGTTCAAAAAAGAGCAAAGTTAATAGAGAAGAAACAAAAAAGACAAATCTGAAAAAAATGGAGAGGAAAGAATAACCTTTCTAGATGGTAGATCAACTACTGAGAAAGGGAGAAAGGAAATTCTCTAGGTCAACTCCTGGTCTTCTACGGTTATTAGATAGGGACCCCATAATAAACAACTGCATTTGACAAATGAAGCATGATTTGGAACCTAAATACTTTGAATGAACACTTCTACGACAATGGATTCCAAGATTTTAAAGCTCTGTCTCTGTCACAAAGCAAATGAAACAAGTAACTAAAAAGGGGGAAGGGTTTGCTTTGACTGACAGCTTCAGATCTTCAGTCCAGTCAGTAGATCTCCTTGTTTTTAAGCTTGTTGTGAAACAGTGTAACCTGGAATGGACTCATAGTACAGCAAAGCTGTTCACCTCATAGCAGCTGGGAAGCAACCCTCCCCCAAGGTCCTCATGCTCCCAATTTCTCAGGAGATCTTGTCTTTTCTATTTCCCATGTAGATTAGATCTATGTATGTCTCTCTTAGGGTCTTCATTGTTGTCTAGGTTCTCTGGGATTGTGATTTGTGGACTGGTTTTCTTTGCTTTGTTAAAAACCATTTATGAGTGAGTACATGTGATAATTGTCTTTCTGTGTCTGGGTTACCTCACTCAAAATGCTGTTTTCTAGCTCCATCCATTTTCCTGCAAAATTCAAGATGTCATTATTTTTTTCTGCTGTGTAGTATTCCATTGTGTAAATGTACCACATTTTCCTTATCTATTCTTTGGTCTAGGGGCATTTAGGTTGTTTCCAGGTTCTGGCTATGACAAACAATGCTGCTATGAACATAGCTGATCACATGTCCTTGTGGTATGTACACTTGAACACACTGACACAGGAGACCACTTCCTAAATATAACCCCAGTAGCACAGACACCGGTAGTAAATATTTATGTAGTCTGTAAATATGAACTATCTCTCACCTTCTTTTCTAATTTAGAAAAAAATGAGATTATAATTGAAATATATCATTTCTCCCTTCCCTTTCCTCCCTCCAAATTCTCCCATATATCCTTTGAGCTCATAGCACCTTTGTGTAATAATGATTATTGTATGCATCTGTTACGTTTGTGTGTATGAATACGTATTAGATGTATTTATATAGGCACATATATTCCTGAATATAACCTGTTGAGTCCATATAGTGTTACTTCTATTTGTGTTTTCAGGATTGACCATTAAACAGTGGACAACCAATTGGTGTGATTTCCTTAGGGAAGTCCATCTCTCTCACTTCTTGGTTCTCCTAGGTTGCCCATAGTTGTTTTGTTTTGTTTTGTTTTTAGTTTGGTTTGGTTGGGGGAGGTTGTTTTGTTTTTTCAACATAGGATTCAGGCCTTGTGGACATTTTCCCATCCAATTTGGCATGTTCAGTGGCGTATCATCTTTGTTCAGCTATTTGACACCCTCTTTTCCTAACAAAATATTTTAAAATGTATTCTGCCTGCCCTAGCTGACTGGGATGAGAATGCACATATATTCTAGCAACAATAGAACATCTGGAACCTCAGCCATAATCAGAGCTACTGTGTGGCTGAATTTGTAATGATCAAACCTCGAAGAAGCTGGATTGACAAATTTAAAGCAGATAAGGAAATTATAGGGATGGATGATGTATCTCTGCCATATTCTTCCAGTACTCATTCCCTAGAATGCACTCACAAGTAGAGATGGGGCCACTTTAGAGAATTTTGTTTGTGTGTGTGTGTTTGTGTGTGTGTGAGAGAGAGAGTGTGAGTGTGTATCTTGCCTGAAAGACTGATGATCAAGTGAATGGTTTCCTCTAACCACAATGCAGGACCACCTTAATTTTATTCTCAGGAAATGATTAGTGAACAGATCCATGTATTTAATGACCTCATTAGCAACATTTTGCTTAGAACTTCAAATTCTCACAAGCTGTCACACAATCAGGGAAATATGGCAATGCTTTTTTCCCTATAGTGTCAAAATAAACCCTTTCCTTTTGTCCTATTGTCTTTGAAATGTCCGGAAGCTTCTTTTTGTCTAATGCATTGAATGAGTAAATGGTACAGACCTGTTGGGGAAATGACTGGAAAATTATTACAAAATATGATTATGAGTTGCTGTGGCCTCTTAAGAATAGCCTTCCTGTTAGTTAACTTGGTTAAAAATGTAAACACTGGACACTGGCTCCAGTTCAGGAACTGAGCCTGGGATTGTGACTTTTTACCACACTGGCTGGTAAAGGTAGAACCTCCTTCTACCTACCCTCTGTGAGTTCCAACACTAAACGGTACATCTAGTTTAGTCCAGTACTAAGAGATAACACTCCCTATGCGTTCTCCACAGCTTCATAACATGCTCTTAAGGTTTCTTAATGTTAAATCTACCACACCTACTATTTCACTCCTAGATATTTATTCAAGATGAATGGAAAAATATATTTGTACTAAAACTAGTATATAATGTTCATTGCAGCTTCATTTGACATAGCCAAACTTTGAAGCAACCAAATGTTCACCAGTTTGTGGATGATGAACAAAGTGTGAATGATGAATAAAATGTCCTCATTCAGCAATAATGCAGAATATTAATACATCAAAGTAATTGAAAGAAGAAGCTCCATGGAATTTCTTAAAAATATTACACAAAGTGAAAGAATCAAAGAAAAAGAGAACAGATGTTGTATTTTTTAAAAATATTACACAAAGTGAAAAAATCAAATGAAAAAGAGAACAGATTTTATTGACATAAATTCAGAAAAAAGTAAAATGGTAATTCTAGATAGATCTTATTTCACCCAAGGCTGATTTCAGCAGCTAATGGGAGCAGGTGCAGAGACCCATGGCCAAACATTAAGCAGAGAGGGACCAAACTGGAGATTTCTATCAGGTCTCTTCCCTTGGAGTTCAGGGAACCCATGGAAAAGGGAAAGAAAGAATTGTAGGAGTCAGAGGGTTCAAGGATTCCAGGAGAACACAACCAACAGAATCAAATAAATAGAATGCATGGGGGCTCACAGAGCCTGAAGCTGTAATTACAGAGCTTGCATGGGTTGGGGCTATGTCCTCTGCATGTATAGTTATTGGCTTGGTATTTTTATGGTACTCCTAACAATGGAAGTGGGGGTATTTCTGACTCTTGCCTGCTCTTGGGACTCTTTTCCTCCTACAAGGCCATACTCAGCCTTGGTATGAGGATTTGTGCCTAGTCTTCTTTTAACTTGTGATGCCATGTTAAGTTGATATCTCTGGGAAGTCTTCTCTTTTCTTTTTTGGGAAACCAAGGAAAAGCGAATCTGGGGTGAGCAGAGGTGGGAAGAGAAACTTGGAGGAATGGGGTGAGCGGAAATTGCAGTCAGGGTATATGATAAGAGAAAAGAATAGATTTGTTTAAAACGTGTATTCAAAAATATTTCACAGTCATAGAAACATACTATATCTTGACTGTTATGTGATAATTGTACACAACTCTCAAGTTCACTAAACTATTCAGATCAAATGGGTATCTTTGGGTAGAAATTAAGCTTCATAAAGCAGCATAAGAAAATGTGCCTTGTTAAACACAAGGAGGTTAAAAGACACTTCTCTACTCAATGTCTAATTTAGTAACCAAGAGAAAAACATACAGCATATGTGTAATAAGTACATAATGTGAAGTCAATACAAACACTTAAGAGTTTGAAAGAGAAGTGGGCCACTTTCCCTTCGGAATCTCAGACAGAGCCCACTTGGAGAAGTATTACTTGGATTAAGTGTTGACAGATGAAATAGTTGGCTACAGAAATAAGGGTCCTAGAAATGGTTGAATTTTCATGTATTTATGTTCACTTAATTATTTATATATTTGCATATCTATAACAACTAAGGAGCATGCTTTAAATATTTATTGAGGTGTGAGGCAATAAAGATCAGTTATAGCCAATCCTCTGAATGTCTGTGAAGTGTAAGCAACAGAAGCAACAATACAAATAGTCAGTACTGTGCTTCAGATGAAGAACACACTGTAAAGAACATGCTATGCTAGTGCAGGACAGATTAATGAGAGGCAATTAGAAAAAGGGTCAAAATATTTAAAGTACAGGGAACAGCCAATGAAGCCAGTCCCACAAAAGCAATACTATAGGATGGGACCATTAACATTGAGAAGGACATGAAATTTACTATATAATATTATTTTAAGATGTGTTACATTTGTATATGCTGTGGAATATTAGTTTTACTGATACAAAGATGTGTTACATTCTTTTATGTTGCTTTCTATTCTTTATCTGTCGGAAACACCCAATGGCCTAATAAAGAGCTGTAGGGCCAATAGTGAGGCAGGAGAAAGGATGGGCGGGACTGACATACAGAGACAATAAATAAAAGCAAAATCTGGGAGGAAGAGATCTAGGAGCAAGAGAGATCAAGGAGCAAGAAAAGGAGGGACCAGCAACCCAGCCACACAGCCAGCCACGGAGTAAGAGTGAAAGTAAGAATGCAGAAGTAACAAAAGGAAAAAGCCCGGAGACAAAAGGTAGATGGGATAATGTAACTTAACAAGAGCTGGCTAGAAACAAGCCAAGCTAAGACTGGGCATTTATGAAAAATGATAAGCCTCTGTGTGATTTATCTAGGAGTTCGGTGGTTAAGCCCCCCCCCAAAAAAGTTAAAGAGTTAAAAACAACCAACTCCAGGACCTATTTTCTTCATTAAATAACTAAGTTCTACAAGAAAAGAATGAGACAAGTAACAATATTAAGAAATCGCAGATAGGAAAATACCTGAAGGCATAGTATTGGGAAATGAGTTAGATTGTTCTTCAGGCAGCATTACTAATTCTGGAGGGGATAAACAAAAGTCTCTATGAGTTTCTAAGTCTGAAGAGTGAAAAAAAATTGGAATGATTACTGCAAAAAAATGTAAACAAACCATAGCAGTTAGCTAAGAGAATTTTCTGGGCATCCATCAAACACCATAATCCATTACTATTTGGAATGTCTAACCAGCAAGGCATTCCCCAGGAGTACAAACACAGAACACATAGAAAATTAAGATTGCAGAGAAATACTAATTTTTCAACTACCAAAATTATTTCAGGAAGTCCAGGGTTGTATGAATTCAAAATATTGAAGTTAGGTGGTCAGGTAATCAAAGATAGAAAATAGAAGAGAAAAATTAAAAACCTACGAGAGAAACTCATTGAAAATTCATGAGAAGGGGGCAAGGTAGTGCAGAAGGCAATTGGGAAGGGGGTCAAGGAAAGGGAAGGACAGAGCTTGGAACTACAAGAGTTCCTAGAAATGTGACAAAGCATTACTTTGATTAAAAGTGGCATGCTTGCTAAGAGTTTATAAACATACTTTTCAAATTTTTTTATTACTTTATAAATAATAGGAATCAAAATTTCCACTTCCTCCCCTCCTCCCACTTTTCTCCAGCTCCCACACACCTCCTCCCCCCCCTCCAGTCCTAAGAGAGGGCAGGGTACCCTGCCCTGTGGGAAGTCCAAGGCCCTCCTCCCTCCATCCAGGCTTAGGAAGGTATGCATACAAATAGACTAGGATCCCAAAAAGCCAGTACATGCAGTAGAGACAAATCCCAGTGCCATTATCTTATCATTGGCTTCTCAGTCTGCCCCAATTGTCAGCCACATTCAGAGGGTCCAGTTTGATCCCCTGCTTGTTCAGTCCCAGTCCAGCTGGCTTTGGTGAGCTCCCATTAGTTCAGGCACACTGTCTCAGTGGGTGGATCAGACCCTCGTAGTCCTGACTTCCTTGGTCATATTCTCCCTCCTTCTGCTCTTCAACTGGACCTTGGGAGCTCAGTCCAGTACTCCCATGTGGGTCTCTGTCTCTGTCTCCATCTGTTGCCAGACGAAGGTTCTATGGTGATATTCAAGATAGTCATCAGTCTGACTACAGGACACGGCTGGTTCAGGCACCCTCTCCTCCACTGTCCAGAGTCCTAGCTGGGGACATCCCTGTGGACATCTGGGAACCCCTCTAGAGTCAAGCCTCTTGCCAACCCCACAATGTCTCCCTTAATTAAGGTATCTTCTTACCTGCTCCCATATCTGTCCTTCCTCCATCTCAACTATCCCACTCCTCCAAGCTCTCCCCAACCCTCTCCTTCTCCCTTCTCTCTCCCCCTCTCCCCTTCCCTCCACCCCACCCCCACTTTCATGCTCCCAACTTTTGCCTGGCTATCTTGTCTGCTTCCAATTTCCAGGAAGATCTATATATGTTTTTCTTTGGGTTTACCTTATTACTTAGCTTCTCTAGGATCAAGAACTATGGGCTCAACATCCTTTGTTTAGGGCTAGAATCCACTAATGAGTGAGTGCATACCATATTCATCTTTTTGGGTCTGGGTTATCTCACTCAGGATAGTGTTTTCTACTTCCATCTATTTGCATGCAAAACTCAAGATGTCATTGATTTAACTGCTGAGTAATACTCTAATGTGTAGATGTTTCACACTTTCTTTATCCATTCTTCCACTGAGGAGCATCTAGGTTGTTTCCAGGTTCTGGCTATTACAAATAATGCTGCTATGAGCATAGTTTTGTAGTATGATTGAGCATCTTTTGGGTATATTCCCAAGAGTGGTAATGCTGGATCCTGAGGTAGGTTGATTCCCAATTTCCTGAGAAACCACCACACTGATTTCCAAAGTGGTTGCACAATTTTGCATTCCCACCAGCAATGGATGAGTGTTCCCCTTACTCCACATCCTCTCCAGCATAGGTTATCATTGGTGTTTTTGATTTTAGCCATTCTGACAGGTGTAAGATGGTATCTTAAATTTGTTTTGATTTGCATTTCCCTGATAGCTAAGGAAGTTGAACATTTCCTTAAGTACCCAATTTTTTAATTGGGCTATTTAGAATTTTAATGTCGAGTTTCTTGAGCTCTTTATATATTTTGGAGATCAGGCCTTTGTCTGATGTGGGGTTGGTGAAGATTTTCTCCCATTCAGTGGGCTGCCTTTTTGTCTTAATGACTAAAAGCTTTACAGAAGCTACTCAGTTTCAGGAGGTCCCATTTATTCTTTATTGCTCTTAGTGTCTGCGCTACTAGGGTTATATGTAGGAAGTGGCCTCTTATGCCCATGTATTGCAGGTTACTTCCCAATTTCTCTTCTATCAGGTTCAGTGTGGTCAGATTTATATTGAGGTCTTTAATCCATTTGGACTTGAGTTTTGTGCATGGTGATAGATATGGATCTATTTTCATTCTTCTACAAGTTGTCATCAGTTATGCCAGCACCATTTGTTAAAGATGCTTTCTTTCTTCAACATAGTGCTTGAAGTTCTAGCAATAGCCACAAAACAACACAAGGAGATCAAGGGGATTCAAATTGGAAAGGAAGATGTCAAACTTTCGTTATTTGCAGGTGATATGATAGTGTACATAAGTGACCACAAAACTCTACCAGAGCACTCCTACAGCTGATAAATACCTTCAGTGATGTGGCACGATACAAGATCAACTCAAAAAAATCAGTAGCCCTCCTATACACAAAGGATAAAGAAGAGGAGAGGGAAATCAGAGAAACATCACCTTTCACGATAGCCACAAATAGCATAAAGTATCTTGGGGTAACACTAACCAAGGAAGGGAAAGATCTATTTGACAAGAACTTTAAGTCTTTGAAGACAGAAATTGAAAAGGATATCAGAAATTGGAAGGATCTCCCATGCTCTTGAATTGGTAGGATCAACATATAGTAAAACTAGCAACTCTACCAAAGGCAATCTATAGATTCAATGCAATCCCCATCAAAATCCCAACAAATTTCTTCACAGACCTTGAGAGAACAATAATCAACTTTATATGGAAAAACAAAAAACCCAAGATCAACAAAACAATCCTATACAATAAAGGAACTTCTGGAGGCATGACCATCCCTGATATCAAACTCTATTATAGAGCCACAGTACTGAAAACAGATTGGTATTGGCATAAAAACAGAGATGTGGATCAATGGAATAGAATTGAAGACCTGGATATTAATCCACAAACCTATGAACACCTGATTTTTGAAAAAGAAGCTAAAATTATACAATGGAAGAAAGAAAGCATCTTTACTTTTCAAATTTCAATCTACTGCTTATTTGCGGATCTCCCTGTTAAATTTTAAGGTGTTAATTAAAGCCTTTGTAATGTAGCAATTTCACTGCACTTTGAGGAAATTTATGGAAATACTTTGTCTTTCGAACACTGTTTCCAAGTGATTGTTATCAATGTGCAATCATAAAAATGAAACTTCAAACATCTTCTCTGTGCTACTGGCAACATAATCTTTTCTGCTAGAAAAAGATGATGTGACTGAATTACAAAACACAAAATTCCTAAATAACTTCATGTATTTATGATGATTGAATCAAATTTCTTTACCTCTAGGGTTTACTGATCAACTTAAAGAACAAACAAAAACTAAGGCAATAAAAAAGAATATTTTCTCTTAATGTTCTGCTTCTTAGTAATGAAAATGAATTTTTAAGAGCTCCATTATTTTGACTGAAAGAAATAAAACTCTAACAAGGCAGCAGGTGGTTATCATTTTGAAACAGAGAAATAAACACTTTCAAGTTCAAAGCATTCCTTTGAATCTAGTCCAATTGCGTGTCAATATCTCTTGAGTATTGATGTTGATGGGTGAGCTCTGAAATGCTAATATGATAACTGACTTCATCACTGGAGACCATAGAGTCAAAGTTGTAAATACAGGATAAAACAAACAAACAAAGCATGTCATCCAGTTAGACCCTCTGAGATATCCAACTCCCAAAGAAGCATTCACTTGAAGAGGATCCAATGGAAAGATGATAGTGCTCATATTGCTTGATTGTTCACTTTCACATTTTTTCCAAGGGCAGTTATACATTGCATGCATAATATAAAATGCCAGACTCTCTGGAACAGCATCAGTTTCCTTAGGAGTTACAGAATACAAAATGATCATTTTGCTTAATCTGATTTTATCATTTTTCCATAGACATACGATATATTTCTTTCATCTTTGTCTACAGTGAATTACTCCTTTTTTCACGATTTAGAGGAGAAATTTTTCTTCTTCTAAAAATGTTTGGCTGTGAGTATGTTTCAGAGGTCCCTCCCTGGTATCTTCCTCTATCCTGCTGTGGGATAATGCTTTTGTATACTGTAAAGATTTGTCACTCATATTGGTTTAATAAAACACTTATTGGCCAGTATCCAGGCAGGAAGTATAGGTGGGGTAACCAACTAAGAGAATTCTAGGAAGAGAAAGTGAGAGACACAGTCACCCGCTAGATGCAGAGGAAGCAAGATGAGAATGCTGCGCTGAGAAAAGATACCCAGCCATGTGACTAAACATAGACAAGAATTATGGGTTAATTTAAACTGTAAGAGCTAGTTAATAATAAGCCTGATCTAAGAGGCCAAGCAGTATATAATTAATATAAGCCTCTGTGTGCATATTTGGGACTAAATTGCTATAGGACAAGGCAGGACTGAAACGTCCATCTACACTGTAGTGGCATTTCTATTTTATTTTAATAAATTAAGCCTGCCTGAAGTTAAGAGGGTAAAACAGTCACACTGGCCAGCCTTACAGACCAGGCCACAATAACACACACTGTTAATCCCAGTAACCAGGGAGGCACTAGCCTTTAATCCCAGTGGTGCATGCCTTTAATCCCAGCCCTAGAGAGAATTATAAAATGGGAGGAGATGGTTTTCAAGCACAGTCTCATTCTGAGATTCCTGGAGGCAGGATCGCCATTTCAGACTGAGGTCAAGGTTAAGAGCCAGTGACTGGCTACTTTGCTTTTTGGGTCTTCAGGTTGAACCCCAATATTAGTCTCTGAGTTTTTATTTAATCATGCTTCCTTCATTTGGTGCCCAACATGGGACAACAATAAGCTATTTTCATAAGGCTTTTTAGCCACCGTCCCAGGCCAGAGCTGGGATTAGAATTCCAGCTTTAGGAATTGGAACACAAATGTAGCCACCTAGGTTCAGATGGAAAAACTAGCACTCTCAGCTCCTATCTGCCCCAGCTTAGCTTCCATGTAAAGATGGAAAATACACAGAGAATCTGGATACTATATGTTATTTTGTTGTCTTTGAATCATTTGATTGCTGAGGAAGGAGCAGCAACTGCTAAAAGACATTTGGTTATAAATGCTGCCGGATTAATCCAACCTATATATTTTGAGAATGTCTTGACTTCAAAATTTAAGTCAAAAGATATGTTACATTGGAGAAGAGGTTTTGCTTTTGTTTCCAGAGGAAGTAAGAGGTTATGGATTCATTCTGGGTTAAGAAAAATAAGGTTTGATCATGGAAGACCCCCTGAAAAATCTCCAGTAGGAACAGATGGTCCAGATGATCCATTGCAGTTTCTTCTGAGTTCTAAATTCAGAACAGCTTCAAAGCTGCTGGTGGAGATAATCCAGCCTCACAGAATACTCTAGTCAGAACTTGACCATAATCCTAAATTTTATTTGTCTCCCCATAGGATTACCAGCATCCCAAAGTCAGTAGGAAGTGGCCTAGAAAACTATACCACATTTCAAAAAATGGATTATGGATATTTATCTTTGTTTAGTGTATTGGTTACAAGTTGTTATGGATAATTATCAGGAAAAAAAAGCTAAACAGAAAAAATTCAATATAAGGTTCTTGTTTTGAAAAGAAAAAAAGGTGGTATAGATATGATAGGATAAAAGAATAGATGATTGAGTCGACCCTGAAAAGCCAAAAGGGAGGATATAGATATGAACTTGTCTTGAAAAGAAAAAAAGAGGATATAGACATGATAAGATAAAAAGGTAGATTATTGAATCTACTTTTAAAAAACAACTACTAGTTTTAAATGTTTTACATTAGATTGAACTTTTGTATATTGTATACAAATTTTGTGTATTGATACAAATTTGAGACTAATTTTTAAAAACATATTGTACATACATTTCTAAACTTGTTCAAGGTATTGTACCTATTCAGCTCATTTAACAAAGTAATGCAAATTTCTAGTCCTTGAAAATTATTATTACCAACTATTTAGGATAATAAGGAAATATAGATTAGTAGTTAATTGTCTATAATAATTGAGCTTGTAGTCACATTAGGTATGTTTTCAAGGTCAAACAAAGATATATTTTAGATCGCCAGGTCATCTTCAAACATGTCAGATATCTACAGAATATGGCATTTAATAACCTAGGCTCTTTTTAATGGCAATGAGACATATCTGCTCCTGGCAGCGCCAATCTACTTCAGAGAAGGCAATGAGCATCAAAGAAACTCCAGGTGGTTTACTTTCTTTGTGGCAAAAGTAAGCCACTAGGCAAGAAAATGCCCCACCTTGATATATGCTGTCCTAATTAGACAAGCAGGACACAAATACCCTGTTTCACAGAAAAGTCTGTCGAATATGCTAGGTCTATAGGCCGAAGATGGAAGCCCCAATGTTGCAGAGGAACTTGGGGTGACTGTCCAGGAAGCCAGCTGTTTCTGTCACTACTCACATTTTTCGGAAGTCGCTTGCTTGCACCTCTGCTTACTCAGTTAATACTATTTCCTTCTTGGCTCTCTGGGGGAATTGAAGACTAGATAATTTTAGTTATCATCTCCTTTGTTTATGAGACTCAGAAAAAAAAATCCACTAAAGAAATGTAAAGTATATAAGGCTGAGAGACAGCAAAAGATAATTTTGGATGGCAATGCAAGTTATAATTAAAAGTAAATTAGGTCCAAGACTTTGGACTCACCAAGATAGGATAGATATGGAATATTTTCTCTGAATTTTTTGTATGTAAATGGACTAGGCATTGTTGATGTATTTATTGCCTATATATATTGTATATAGTCATTGTACTTATTTGTATATAGCTTTTCTTATATTAATTATAGACTTCTTTTTTAATTTTGGACAAAAAAGGAAAATGTGGGGGCATTTCTATTTTATCTTAATAAAGCTTGCCTGAAGTTCTGAAAGTAAGACAGCCACACTGGCCAGCCTTACAGACCAGGCCGTAATAACACACACCTTTAATAGTTTGCCATAGAAACCTTGCAGTGCATGACTTTTATCCCAGTGTGACACGCCTTTAATTCCAGCCCTAGAGAGGATTATAAAATGGGAAGAAACAGTTCTCGAGCACAGTCTCATTCTGAGTTTCCTGGAGGCAGGATCGCCATTTCTGACGGAGGTAGAGGTAAGGGCCAGTGGATGGCTGTATTGCTTTTCAGATGTTCAGGTTGAACCCTAACTTTTGTCTCTGAGTTTTTATTATTCGTGCTTCACTACACTCTCCACCTTGTGTTTTTCAAGAGGGTCTCTCGTTGAAACTGGAGCCCATAGATCGGCTAAGAGTTCTTGGCATGCTCCTGGTTTTCCCTTCCTGGAGCTGAGACTCCAGTGTGCACTGCCATGCTTGGTTTTTACACAGGTACTGGGGACCCAAACTTGTGTGCTTATGCTAGCACAGAAGCACTTCACCCACCAAGCCATCGCTCCATCCAATCTGCAGGTGTCCACTTAAGTATCAATATGAAGTTTGATAGTTTGCCTTGACAGGTATAAAGTAGAAGCAGACTGATCAGGACCTCAAAATTACCCAACGCCAGAAGGCATCATTCTTGCAGAACACAGTGTTGCCACAAGTTAGAATGTGGCCATTTAATATTAATATTAATATTAGAATTCTAATATTCTAGTAGAATATGGTATACGTTCTATTAGAATATGGTATAAATGACCACATTCCAACTTGTGGAACATGTCCTGTGGAGAACAACCAAGAAATGGGAATGGCAGGTAAGTGTGTGCAATCCAGCATTTGAACTGAGGGGCGGGCTCCCTACTCATTGTGTGATGACACTGATAACTATCACATGGTTCTGACCTCTCTCAACTATTCTTTCAACCCTATGAGAAGGACATCATTATTTCGCTTTTCATTTTGCACATGAAGAAACTGAGGCAAAGATTGATTGTATTACTCATCCATTATCATAAATCTCCTAAACCTGAAATTATCTGCTTATTAAATGGCAACCTTGTTTTATTTTTCCTCAAATAAGAGAAGAAAGTATTAAGAGTTTGTGTGTTATATACTGACCAAAATTGTGGCACAGTACTTGATCTATAAAGCATGTTTGGTTTTATAAAAGCAAGCACTGGATATATTTCTATTAGCTTTTAAAGACAAAAAGCAAAATGAATTAACAGTGTCTTCTGAGACAGAAAATTTAATTATAAGGCAATTATTCCTTCTCTTAATAGGATAACACCACCACTGTACAAAATATGAAGAAACTATAACAAAAGTTACTTTGGTTAACTATTAGATTTTTCTTTTTATTAGTACTTTCTTTTAGTCTATATTAATTATGCTGAATAATAGGTTTGATTATGACACTTTCATACATGGGGCTAATGCATTTTGATACATTTGCACATTCTCCCAACATCTTCTGTTGTCCTAAAGAAGGCTTCTTTGTAGATATTTATTTGTTTTCTATTTCTTCTCTTAAATGAAACTTAATGAAAGAAGTATGTGGGCTTCCTTCTCAATAGGACTCTGTAACTTTATTACAAGGATGACTTTTCAGAAAATAACATACAACAACATGAAATTATATTATTATAAATGATAAGTCAAATATCCCAAAGATAAAACACTCACCAACCTATTTACTTATTTATATTTTATTTGTGTGTTTCTGATTGTCTCACCTTATTTTTTCTTAATGGATGGGGTTCCATCCCATTAAAATTTTCAAATATAAAACTTATGTATTCCATGGAATTTTATTTATCCTGCAAAAAAATGTTATATGGAATTTTTAAAAGCATAATTTGGCTTTATCAAACTTAGCATTCATTTTCTTCAGTTAGAATAAAGTATTATTGATGTTAATGCATGAGACAAATGCATAACATAGTTAGGTCCCCTACACATATCTTACTGCTCGTCAGAATTCATGCATCACTCCCCGATGCTGACAGGTGATAGGACTGTAAGGATTTTACAGCTGAGCTGGCAAGGCGTGTCAAGGTTTACATAAAAGACATTTCAGCAATAGGAGGAAGGCTCCTCAATGAAATGGCAAACCCTTCACTTGAAATAGCTGTGCATTGGCAGATAAAGGTATTTGGAAGGAACTCACTTAGCAAATTCAACATGAGCAAAACACACTTTAAAATTTAGATTAGCCTTGCTAATTCAAAAGTCACAAACAAGAGTAAGACATTATCTTCCAGAATAAAGAATTTAAAATTCCCATCCGGAAGGCTTTTTAAAATAGAATACTTCTGCTTCCTGTAACTATATTTTAAAGTACCCAAAAGCAAACACATTAAGAAGAATGAAAATTATTTCTAATCTTTGCAATTTTTTTCTAGAGGTTAGCACAGAAAATGTTAATTGAAGTGACTATTAAGAAGCCACATTCTTGAAATCCTGAAAACCTAAAACTGCTGCTGTTGGTCATAAAGAAAAGCTTTGACTCCTGAGATTTACATCGCTGCCTCAAAGGACATTGCACAAATCTGCTAAAAACATTATTGTTGTTGCTATTTAACTAAGTAAGCTCCATGCAGATACTTAGGAGAATGACACCAATCTCCAATGATGGAGAAGTCTACAGTCTGAGCCTGCAGCTGGTTTCCTATGCTGAACACCAAATACACACCTGAAATAGCTTCTCGCATAAGTGAGTGTGTGCTAGGGCCTATGTGGAAAGGTATAAGTTTGGACATTTTCTTCAATTTGTATTTTATTGACCTCACAGATACTTCATATTGTACAAAAATTGCACTACAAGGGATATTTTAGGGCCAAGGAGATGATTATTTCAGTTCAGACAGCATGAATCCACCTAAAACACCATGCGTGATCACAGTGATCAAGAGTAGAGACAGGAAGATCACTGAGGCTTACTAAGCCTAGCTCCAGGTTCAGTGAGAGTCTCTGTGTTAAGAGAATAAGATAGAGTGGTAGTCCGTGTACCCTGTGCTATCCTCTGGCCTCTGTAAATGCACAAACATGAACACTTACAAACGTATATACACATATAGCATAGTAATGCATACACCAAGAAAAAGAAAAGTGAGATTTTAGTTATGACTAGAGACAAAATTTGAAAAACAGATACAGACAATAAGAGGGTTGGGACATGGGGGAGGGGAGATTACTCTACTTATCTTTCTATTGGTCTATCTAAACCCAAGAGAATGAGAGATGCATGGCTTAATAAAGGAATGTAATAACCAATAAAATTTTTCCTACTCTTTGGCCTAACTGGATTTGAAGGTCAATGTTATTTTACCATGAAATGTTGTCTGTGAGAATCTGTGAGAGAAAACAAAGAATAAAAGCAAGGTAGAAAACAATATGAAAATGAAGGAGTCAGCAAAGATGCTCCTTCCTCATCTTCCAGCCGAACCTACCTCCTTGAATCTAGAAGACCAAAGGCACAGCACTATACTTTTCTTCTTTTACTTTCAAGCACTATGAGGTCACTTGGGTTATTCCATCATCTGGAAAGAAGTTGAAAATAAGGATGCTTTCCTGCAGAGCTGCAGCCACTGTGCAAGTTTTAAACTCCCTGTATCTTTTTGCACATCATCTCTGTCACTCTCTAAGCCTCGATGTGTCTTTTATGCTCCTTCACAATCTCACTCCTCACATGATTAGCTGTCATACTCCTGATCTATGATATGCCCTCAGAAAATGAACTCTGATTTTGTTTTTAATTCTGAATCTCAAGTCGGGGATGTGATTGACCCAACTGAGCCTTTTGGGCTCTGTCTGGATTGACAAATATTTAATCATTACTAATGATTAAATTATTTCCTCCAAAAAGACAGGGTGCAGTATTAATCTACAATATTTGATTGTAACCATTTTGAAAATGGGGTCTTTTCAGATGTATTCACATTAAGATGACATCATTAGGGTGGAGTCAATCCACTGTAGTAACTGTGTCGGTTAGAAGAGAGAAATGTAGACATAATTACAGGATGCAAGAACTGGCAGACACTGGATTTATCTTTCCTCAAGTCTCCATTGTTTCTTGGCATCTGGTAAGGCAGAACATCATGGTGGAAGGGCTGTGCTAGAAAAAGCTGCTTGCATATGACAACCAGGGAGCAGAGAAAAACAGAACAAAGCCAAAAGTTATTGTCCTAAAGCACATAACTTACTTCTTCCAACTGTGCTTCCCCTCCTAAATCTCCACCAATTCCCAGAAATGCTGTTAAATTACTACCTTATTTGTGGCTGCAACCATGGCTCAGTTGGTAACTGTTTGCCTCACAAGCACTGGTCTGGGGATCTGAGTTCAATACCCATGTAAGCTGGGTGCAGTTGCACATGCCAACAATCCTATCACTGGGAAGATGGACAGGAAGATCCCTGAGGTTTTTGTCTAACCAGTCTAGTTCATTGATGAGTTACAGGTTCAGTGAGAGGCTTTCTCAAAAATCAAAGTAGACAGTGCTTCACGAGGATGATTGACACTGACGTGTGGCCTTCACATACATGTGCACACATCCTCACATGCAGCTGGACATACACATACACAAACACGCGAATGCATGTACACACAATCAATTTTCTGAGACAATTATAACTAATAATTTATTAATCTCCTATTAGGTCAGAGTATTCATGATACACTCATTTTTCTGTTCCTGGGTCTATCAGCTGGGGATAAATTCCTCAACACATATGCTTCTGGGAGAATTTTTCTACTCTCATATTGAATCCCTCTTTGGTTCATTTACTCCACTTTACAACTAGTTTAGGATGATATCTGATTTGGACCTCACCTTTTTATGTTTTCAATTTGGTCTTCAACACCCTTTAAAATAGAATTGTTGGGGAGAGGGGAGGACAAGAGGGGAGTGGAGGAAATACATAGCTTAATAAAAACAATAATAAATAAATAATAAATAAAAATAACAGTGTAGTCTCTTCTAACTAGGAAGACCCAAAGTTCTAATGGCTCATCCTTAGATTCTTCAGAAAAATGGGTCTCTGATATAGCTGACTAGAGTAACTGAGACATGTGATCACTGATAGTACCTTCAAGGCACGCACGTATTAGCAATTAGCTGCCCTTTCAAGGTGCCACTTTGCAAAATTAAGAGACTCGGGATATCAATGTTCTGGAAATCACCTTCCATTTTTGACAGGTAATACAAATGTTCTTACTTAGAAACAAAAGTGCATTATAAGAAAGGGACCACCCCTTCTACAAATTTAGCTGGAAGAAGAAATTATATAGGTGCACAGCCTTCCATAGATAGAGATAATCTTATATTTTGGCTGAGTAAAAGGTCAATAATTATTATATGTTTCCTGGAAAACTTAGAGTTAAAAAAATCTATGTTGTGAGATATTTGTACATTGTGTGAGGATATATTGCTGTAATTGGTTTAATAAAGAGCTGAAAGACCAACGGCTAAGCAGGAGATATAGTCAGGACTCCCAGGAAGAAAGAGAGGAATGAGGAGATGAATCTAGATGCCATGAAGATGTGGAACAAGTCAGACACACAAAAATAGGAGAGAGGTAGAGATCACATGATTAAAAATAGAGTAATAAAAATATGGGTTAATTTCAGTTATAAGAGTTTGTGGCACAAGCCTTCACTATGGACAGGCTTTCATAATTAATAATAAATTTTCCGGTCATTATTTGAGAGCTGGCTGGTAGGACAGAGAAAGACTCACTATATTTCTAGAACTATCTTTTCAAAAATAAATAAATACATAAATAACTCAGTATATTTTGTCACTGGCCCTAAAGACACAAACCTCATAATGACATCCCGGCGTGTCTTCAGAAATATTCAGATGATGAACCAAAACCATGGTGATCCTGTTCTAACCAACACGTGCTCAAAGACAGGAGTTGATCCTACCCAATTTCCTGCATTTTTAATAACTAAATAGCAGCAGACGCTCACAGGCTTCAGTCTACTAAACCAGTTCCATTTGCAGCAAAGAACGCCAGCATGAAATAAAACCAAAAGCACATTTTGGCTTCAACCCTGCCAATAAGCTACTAAATCTGGTTTCTATCAGTTTTCTTCAACCAAATGTTGAATCTTCAGAAATTCTATGAGCCTTTTGACATCACATTGTTAGCTTAAAATTGGCCATCTTGGAAATAGCATCAAAAATAAATAAATCAGAAAATGCTACAAAAGAAGCTTGTTTTGTTTTTTGTTTGTTTTTGTTTTTGTCAAGAGAGCTGGTTGCTAAATATTCATAAGGGTGTCTCCAACCCATACTGTACCAATAATAATGGTCATATACTTTAACAAAAAAAAGATATTCCATTTATATAACTACCCAGTACTTGATTACCATGTTTCAGCTTCTAAATGTTGCCATTTCAGAATATACCTGTTTGTCAATTCACTGCACCACAGACAAAGAAAGGAAGAAAGAAAGCCCTGTTTCACACCTCTCAACAACACATCTGGTCCACGTATCACAGAGGCCATTTCTTGTCACTCATGGTCATCATCTGAATATTTGAAACCTAACTGTACCTTCTATAGATGTTCCAAAAGAGTGATGGAAGGTTTGGAAGAAGCAGAGTAGATTTAAAAATGAGAATCTCAAAATATTTAATAATAAATATTTTAATTCTAGACTAATTCCAAAGAAGTACATCTTCCCCTAGGAAATGCAGAATAATGCTGATTACTCAGCCAAGCTGCGTCTGCGGTGGGGAAGAAAGAGCAGCTGTGAAAGCTGGCCTCCATCCAGTGTGATAAACTGGGGACCGGCTGCTGCTGTTCGTGGAAATCTGAGCATCACACTTCCACTGTACGATCTATCATGGGGAAAGTTTATCTTTTGTGGTTTTCAACTGATTTCTCTCCAAAGGAAAAGGGAATGAATTTTACTCTAAATTTAAACCCTTCCAGAATGCAATAATAAGATATACACCTTGTTTTTTCCCTGGTTTGGCAACTGCAGTCTTCTGCCTCCCTTTTTTTGTGGTTGATAAGACATAAAGACAACTCATGGTCCCCCACACCCTTACCCATGAATTCATTTTCTGTGGTTTTTAGCAACCCATAGTCAAATGTTACCTGAAAATATAAATGAAAAATTCCATAAAAATAAAATGTTTAAAATAACTTTAGCTATATATTATTGTAATTATTCCATTTTATTATTAATAATTGTACTTAACTTCTGACTTGCCTAATTTATAAAATAAACTTTACTATATGTTTGCAGTTATAGAAAACAAACATGGAATCTTTTTGATAATATCATAATACTGATGTAAAGTGATATCTCACTGCAATTTTAATTTGTATTTATTGATCAGAGATGTTGAACACTTTATCATACATCTGTTGGCCATGTGTGTGTTTCCTTTGGAAAAAAAAATCTATTTGGTTCCTTTGCCTAGCTGTCAATCAGATTGCTTATCTTCTTGTTATTGAGTTGTTTGAATTCCTTATATAGTTTGGATATTAAGCTTCTCTCAGAAATATGCTTTATAAGAGCCAAGGGTATATCTCAGTTGAGAATATATACTTAACATATTGAAGACCCTGGATCTAATTCTTAACATATTTTTAAAAAATGATGGCATATATAGGATCCTTTGGGGCTCTCCAAAGTTGTCAACCACAGATAGGGAAGGGAATACTATACTCATAAAAGGCCTGTTGATTCTGTAGATGGTTCCTGAAAAGAGTGCATAAAATACTAGTCTGATTGAATAAAAATGGTTCGCATAAATCAACTGCTGTATAAATGTCTACCACTGCAGCTTCATCCCTTCGGCTTAAAAAAAATAATCATGTGTTATATAGTTAAATTGTCTTGATACCAACGTCTTTAACTATCTGTGTTTATACCTGAATACAAATGCTACTCTCAGCCTTGATCAGAGAATCCCCTCTTCACAGTGAATGATGGTGAAAGCAGAGATTCATGGCTGTTCAGTGTTCTGAGAGTAAGAACAATTGCATGCACGGTCCTAAACAAGGTATTTACGCCACCACTGCTGCAGGATATTTGATCACATTTTCCTGGACTTTACCCTCTGAAATAGTAAACCCCCAATAAACTCTTTATTATATAGGTGGCCTTCGGCACTATTTCTTATCACAACAATAGAGAAGTAACAGACTCCTAATGTTTTGGGAAAATATCTTTGATCAGATAAAGCAAGATCTAAGAATTCTATTTTTGCAGGTTGGGTGGTCCGTGTTTTTAATCCAAGCCTTAGGAGGCACTCAGGAGGCAGGGGCAAATGGAAATCTGTGAAATCTATGCCAGCCTGTTATACATAGTGAGTTCTAGGCCAGCTAGGACTAGAGTGAGACCCTCTCTCAAAATAAAATATCTTCTTTCTGTTTTAACAAAGCCTTGCTGTTAGGATGGTGATAATGATTGCATTAATTCAACAGTATTCCAATTCATTTCCTAACGCCTCTAAAACAGATTATCACAAACTGAGCAGCATAAAGCAACAGAAATGTCTTTCCCTTTCATCTATAGAAACAGATCTTTAAGATCAAGGGTTCAACAGGGCTCTACGTACTCTTATTCTGTATACTCTGAGAAGACATTTTCCTTGGCTGTTTGCAATTGCCAGCATGCCCTAGCTTGTAGCCACACCTCTGCTCCCATCTTCAGTCTGCCTCCCACCGTGTCTATGTTACCTCTTTGTCCCTCTCTTCTTTTACAATATTTATGTCAGCATTTAGGATTCAGCCATATAGTTCAGGGTAAATGCTTTGCCTCAAAAATCCTTAACCACATTTCCAAAGACTCTTTTTCTAAGGTATTACCTACAAAATCCAAGGATTTGCATTTCATATCTTTAGATTGTTATTGTCTAACCCACTACAGTATAATATATGATGAAATATTTTTCACTTACATATGGGAGAACATATACTGGTAGATAATCACTCTGTCTTTGTTTCCTTAGAAAAATGAGGAGAGATACAGGTCTTTGCCCCATTTTCCACCACAAACCCATTACTTGGTATCTACCATGTCATCCATCTCCCTAAGCTGGGTCATGTCTTGAGGGAAGGCAGGCTGTCTCATTATCCCAATGATTGTTTAGCACTATTTTACTGTGTCCGTAGGCTGTAAGTTGAACATGTGGGTAAGCCACAGAATGGGAGTAGTGCTATCCTTGCACTCAGGCTATGAGTCCCCAACCTTAGGTCCTGTATCTTTGCATCCCTGCTCTGTCCTGTCTATTGCTTTGTCCCTCTCCTTAAGGCAAACTACATATGACAATAAATGATGACTTGGACCTCAACACCCCCAATTCTAGGTTATATTTCAAGATCCTGACATTTTGAAATTCTCTCCTCAAGAAACTTTCTCTCCCAGTATAGATTCCTTGAGTACTGAGGGACACTGAAGATAAGACCAGGTGAGTTCTTGGGTCACTGGAATGCAGGAATTAGAATGTCTATATACATGGTCCAGGCTAGATAGAACAGGTGTGAGAAGAGAATGTGAGAGACATAAAACTTAGAGCCTCTATTTGTCTTCACACCTAAGGCCCTGCAAACACTATAGACCAGCTTGACCATGTGGACAGGGATAGAGGCAAAGTCAGGCATTAATGTGCTTCCCTTGGTTTCCCCAAGATGTGGTAGTTGATGAGAGGGTACAAAAAAATGGGAATACTTAGCAACCACCCTGCTGAGTTAGTTAATTTCTAACAAATGCCAAAAATACATAACATGACATTTAATATACATATTAATGAATTTATAGCTTACAGTTTTGGTTCAATTGTTTCTTCTCCTGAATTTTATCCTTGAAATCATTTTAAAATATAGAAGTAGTTTTTCTGTTTCCAAGCTGCTTTTATTTCTCTTAAGAAAATAAAAAGAGAAATGTCCCAAATGCCCAGTAATAGACAAATAGCTAAATAAGCAACAACATACTAAAATCAATATAATGGAGCTTATAAAATAATGTTTATAAATTGTTTTAATAATATGGAAAACCCTTTAAAAGTGAATAAAAACAAAGCAATTAGGCATAAAATTTTAAGTCCAATATGGTTCCAACTATGTAAAAATAAATTTTAAGGGAAAATGGCTTCAAGAGAATAACCAAAATGTTAATTGTTCACAGAAAGCGAACATCTGTTTTATTTTTATTATAATTTATAATTTAATTAACAAATTATCTACAGCAACATGTATTACTTTTGTGGCCCGATTTTTTAAAAACACTTCAAAGAATAAAACATGGAGACCAATTACAAAGGGTAGATTGAGCATGTATGTTTATTAACTCCTTTCCTGAACTGCACTCGATGACAGCAGAGGTTTGCTCATTTGTTTTGTTTTAATAAAAGCATAAATATACAAAGAAAAAGAATAGGAAGGAAAACAACAGTAAAACTACTTTGGAAACCAGAAAGCTGGTAAGCGAAAAGCGATGAATGAAACAGGCCTGTAAAAGGTGACTTTCTGCCACGAATGGGGTAGCAGCTTGATCACAGAAAAGTCAGGATTAGAGGCCCCCTCTGTTTAAGAATGGAAGAACAAATGTGCTCTAAAAACAAAGAGCCATGGAAAATCTGAACAAAATACATTTAGAAGCCCAGCAGAGCTTTTCTTCCCAAAGAGATTAAAGTAGATGCAGTTACGGACACAGGACCTCCTCAAGATTGGGCCTGGCAACATTTTATCACCCCTTTCTCTCTTGGAGAGACTACTGGCAGGTAATAGTTGTTGAAGGGTCAGGTGGCATTTTCATTAGTAGTGTAGACACTGAGAAGCAAGCCCATGGCCCAGTACAAAACCTCCCGCCATGATCCTGCAGGAAACCATGGCTGCAGTCAGTGGGTCACACACAAAAGACACAGAAGCAGAAGGGAAACATCTAAGAGAAAAAGCTGTCAGTGCAGGAGGGAAGAAGAGAGAGGGTGGCGGGAAGACTAAAATTCAGTTTGCATATATGAAACTGCTCAAAGTATAAGAAAGACAATATATGAAAATTAATTAGGGCAGATATTCTGGACCCAGTACAATAGGCAGAGCTGAGGACTGGTGTGTAATATTGAAAACAGAGGCGTTGTGCAAATGATGAGATTCCTGTTCTTTTCTACTAGAATGCTGCTGTGATGGTTTAGGCAGAAATCTGACCATATCAAGAGAAAAGACACACTCTTGTCACTGGTGGTTTGATGCACAAGTTGTTCTTCAATATATTTTTCGCGGTTTTGCACCGTGACTAAACAACGTTTGGCTGCCTCATTCTTAAAAAGCAGTGGAAGCCAAAACTTGTGAGTCACTTGAGAAAAACTCTTTATCATGAAAGGAAGAATCCCAGAGTTCCCCCAATGGATTGAAAAGAGGCTCAGAGGTTAAAAACATTGGCTGTTTCCTGATCTCTTCCCCAATTTTATTCTTCAAAGACTTAAAATTCTTGTCATAAAGGTCTTTCACTTGTTTGGTTAGTTACCCCCAAAATATTTTATATTATTTGTGGCTATTGTAAAGGGCATTGTTTCTCTGATTTCTTTCTCAGCCCATTTATCATTCGTATATAGGAGGGTTACTGATTTTTTTATTTAATCTTGTATTCAGCTACATTACTGAAGGTATTTATCAGCTATAGTGGTTCACTGATAGAATTTTTGAGGTCACTCATGTATACTATCTCATCTGCAAATAGTGAAAGTTTGACTTCTTCCCTTCCAATTTGTATGTACTTGATCTCCTTTTGTTGCTTTATTGCTCTAACTAGAACCTCAAGTACTATATTGAACAGATATGGAGAGAATGCATAGTCTTGTCTTGTTGATTTTAGTGGAATCGCTTTGAGTTTCTCTCCATTTAATTTGATTTGTCTGTCGGCTTGTTTTAAACTGTCTTTATTATGTTTAGGTATGTTTCCTGTAGCCCTGTTCATAGCAGCATACCGCAGGTCATTATAAACAGCAGATGACTCCATGAGCTTTTCTCAATATCCTGGGTTCAGTCTAGGAGCTGGATCTCCATTAGTCTATTGTAGCAGCATTATTCGTAATAATCAGAACCTGGAAACAACCTTGATGCCCCTCAACTAAAGAATGGATAAAGAAAATGTGGTCCAAGTACACAATGGGTTATAACTCAGCAGGAAAAAAAGGACATTGTGAAATTTGCAGGCAAATGGATAGAACTAGAAAAGAATCATCCTGAGATAACTCAGAACCAGAAAGACAAACACCAGCCTTCGTCCAGTAACTGATGCAAGTAGATGCAGAGATCCACAGCCAAGCACAAGGCCAAGCTCTGAGAGTCCAGTTGAGAAGAGAGAGGAGGGATTATATGAGCAAGGGAGAGGTCAAGATAATGATGGAGAAACCCACAGAGACCTTGTTTGAGCTTGTTGGCGCTCACAAACTCTAGATCAACAGCTAGGGAACCTGCATAGGACCAACAACTCTTATAAAGGGGAGAATTTAATTGGGACTGGCTTACCTTTCAGAGGTTTATTTCATTGTTATCATGGTGGGAAGCATGGTGGCACACAAACATATATGGTGGTGGAGAGGCAGCTGAGAGTTCTAAACCCAGATTGGCAGGCAGCAGGAAGAGAAAGTGAGACACTGGGCCTGGCTTGAGTATCTGTGAACTCAAAGCCCACCGCCAGTGATACACTTTCTCTGACAAAGTCACACCTACTCAAAGCAAGGCATGAAGTGTCTATGGGGCATGTTTTCATTCAAGCCCCCACATTCCTCTCCCTGTCCCCCATGAGCCTGTAGTCATTTTATAATATAACATGCATTTAGTACAACTTCAAAAGTCTCTGTAGTCTATCACAGTCTCGGCACTGTTTCAAAGTTCAAAGCTTCTTCTCAGACTCATGCAATCTCTTCACTGTAATCACCTGTAAAATCAAAATGAAAATGCAGATCACATACTTCAATATATATCAGCACAGAATATATATCACCATTCTCAAAGGGAGAAGGGGGAACGTAGTGAAATACTGGACCAAAGCAAGACTGACAAGCAGCTGGGAAAGCTCCAAACTCTGCATCTCCATGTCTGATGTCAAAGTTCTTTTCATATCTCCAACTCTCTTCAGCTTTGTTGACAGAAACACACTCCTCCCTCTTGGTCTGGTTTAACTCACTGTTAGCAGCTCTCCTTGGCAGGTATACCAAGGTTTTGGCATCTCTAAAATTTTGGGAGCTCCATGGTAATCCAGGCTCTACCTTCAGAGCTTCATGCAATGCCTCCTATATGCCTCCATGCAGGAGCTCACCTGCTGCATGCCTGGCCTCAGCAACTTCCCTTAACTAATGGAGAGAGACTCCATAACTGCCTTCTTCTATCCCTGACTCTAAAGTCAGAATCACGTAACAGCATTCTGTTTTGGATGGTTTCCTTCACTGCGTAAGCTTGGCTATCCTTGAACTCGCTCTATAGACCAGGTAGGCCACAAACTTAGAGATCCAACAGCCTCTGCCTTCTGAGTGCAGGGATTAAATGCATGTGCCACCACACCCAGCCCTAAACTTTTCTTTAATTTGCCTTCACAAAATGGAAGGTTAGTTGTGGGTGGTCTTGCTCTGAGGTTGCCACTCCCTTTATAGCATCAGGCTTTTCTTCGATCTGTTTATACTTCCTGGTTGCCCTCTACTCTTCAAATTGTGTATTTTATATTTTCCTTTCTCATATTGCTCCTTTTCATTATATAATCTGCATAAGAGTGAACACTAATAATCATACAAGAGAGCCAGTACTAGTACTGATTTGATTTTCTCTTCTACGGCAAATAAATTAACAGTTTTAAATTCATCTCAGGCTGGCTTTTTAGACAAGGACACAAAGCAGCCACATTCTTCACCAAAATATCACAAGAATGATCTCTAGGCCACATACAAATATTCTTCTTCTTTGAAATTTCCTGAGCCAGGTCCCCACAGTTCAAATCACCCTCAGCACCACTATCTTCCATATTCCTACCAGGATGACCCATTAAGGCCTACTTAAAGCATCCAATCATTTTCCTAGTCCAAAATCCCAAATTGTTTTATACTCCTCCAAACAAAATCATGGTTAGACTTATCATAACAATACCCCACTCCTGGTGCCAATTTCTGTCTTAGAAGAAACTATTGCTATGATGGAGACCATGACCAAAAGCAACTTTGTCATGGTCTCTATCATAGCAATAGAAAACTAACTAAAGAAAAGGCTGAAGAATCAGTTCTTGAGAAAAAGGATTCTTGAAATTTAAAAATAGTGAAGTGAAAAACCCCAAAATTTTTGAAGAAAAATACAAACAGACTTTCCTGATGAGAGGTAGGACTGACCTGAAAACCCAGTTTTGAACTCAGTCAGAATTCATCCCTTACCATTCATCAACTTTCTGCTCAGTCTGTTCTAATGGATGTTGGCTGTGGTTTAAAGAAGCCATTTGTGGCATTCTATCGCCCTCAGAATGGCTGCACCAAAGCACCCTGACTTCCTGAGCAATGAAGCCTTTGCCAGTTTCTGTCATTCACCTGAGATTGAAGAATTGGTTCCTGTGTCTGGGCACCCATTCTCAAATACAGTCTATCTGATAATTTTATAAAGCAAATTGCCTACTGGTTCCCTTTCTTTTTTGAGGCAGGTGCACATAAGACTGACTCGCCTTTTATCACCTTTCAAAACAGCAATTCAAAGAAAGCACTGACATGTTCCTAGAGGGTCCATAGTCCCTTCTTCTAAGAACAACCAGCTCCAAGCATGCACACAGCCACACCCAACCATCCTGTGCTTAGCGCCCTCATGTACCCATGACCATTAATTTGCCACCTTGTCAGCACTCCATACTTCAGTTGCAGGTGCTAACAACAAGGGCCTGTCTCCTTTGGTATGACTGTTTGAAGTTTTCACCACAACTAAAGCTCAAATTTAATCCTTTGATTCTAGTTCATTTTGTATCCCCAATTGTAAGCATGTTAAGTATACATGTAAGCATACAAGTATAGTATGAAAGATACAAGTCTATGACAATACTGTTAAACAGTGTCATTCTCATTGTCAGGGGCCTAGCTTTGTAAGAAGCTGAAGATATGTTTTTTTAAAAAAAAAAAAAACTCACACTTTTGTCTGTGATGAAATCATTCACTTGTTTTTGTTGTTGTTTTCTGAAAAGAACAAATATTGCATTGAATCAGAAGCATTGTGTACTACACCATTTCATTAAAATCGATGTGCTTTTAAAAGGCAGGGAGCATATATCCCACTGCGAGAAGGCTCAACATGAATCTATAAAGCAAGAATGCTGGAAGAAGTTGTCCACATAACTAAGATGTGTAGCCAGAATTAATTTTACAAACAAGGTACACTAGTTAACCTAATTGCAAAATATACTTTGCAATTAAGGAGTCACATGTTAAGTTTACTCTTATGCGAGCTTCAACACTGATGGAAGTCACAAAACAGTATTGCATATGTCATCTCATTTGGTTGCATTTACAGATCTATGATATATGTAAAATAACTGCTTTCTCTGATTTATAGACTGTAAGTTATTTATCAGAATGTCAATGAGTACCCATCGCTTTCAGCAGTGTCAAGACGCTACAGGGGTATGCTATGTTGACTACCTGATAGTCAACTTTTTGGGGGGAGACATGAAGAAAATAGTCACTATCAAAGGAATACCTTACTCAAAAGATCTCAAGAAAGAAGGGTCATGAAAATAATGCCTTCCATAGGCTCCTTATGCCATGAACACACTGCTTTTCTTATCCACCAGGAAGAAACACAGAACTCCTGAATACAACCCAAACCTAAGTCATCCCTTACAGGGGATCTCAACCTGACTTGCTCAATCTTTCATAATGTCCCTAACCTAGAGTTCAGCAAGGTTAGTGAAATCGGTGAAAACTAACCACTTTAGTCTACTAAATGTATCTACACTTGAATCAGAGTCCAGAATAGTGAAGCTATTAAAGGAAACTTCTACCATTTTGGATTATACACAGGCACTCAAAGTTTGCCAACCAAATGACCTCAGTGTGGAAACAAATGAAATTTATTGCTAGCAAATGAAGTGTTTCTTTTAGTGGCTGATTTTGTGAACGTAGCTTTGTGACAATGGTGCCACATTTCTGTTCCCAACCCCTGCTCCCAGTGTAGAATCTGGATGGCATTCATCTTTGTACTGACACAGCCCGTCTGGTGCTTGCATTGTGGGGATTTGATGGATGTTTAAAGAATGAGTTAATTAGGGGTTCAATGAACTGCTTCAGAATGGTTCCTAGATGTCTCTTGGCAGAGAAAAAATACAGGCTGTAGAGTCGGAGACACTTGGGCATACTTTTCAGCTCCCACAGGCAGCAGCTGATTCTCAGCTTCTCTGTACCATGGTGTATCAACTGTGAAAGGGGGTCCTTGTGAGTGACAATGCCAACCTCATGCAGTTACTCTGACAAAGGAGTGAGAGAATACTTATAAAATAACCCACACGTTCCATTAATGCATGTAAGCATAATGCTTTCCCTGACACTTGGTAAATGCTATAAATATACTTTAGCAACAAAAGAAATCCTTACCAAGCAAGCTAAATTTCAAATCCCCATATAACAAAGCCCTGAATTATCAAATCCTGAAATAATAGAGTTCAAACAAATTCCCTGTCTTCTTTAAGTACTTACACACACACACACACACACACACACACACAGAGAGAGAGAGAGAGAGAGAGAGAGAATGATTAGCTTGTTGAAGGGAAGCCGCTTTTTCATCCTGGCTGCTCAGCCCTGAAGTAATCACACAGAAACTACATTATTTAAAACACAGCTTGGCCCATTATCTCTAGCTTCTTATTGGCTAACCATTACATCTTAATTTAACCCATTTCTACTAATCTGTGTATTGCCACATGGCTGTGGCTTACTGGGTAAGGTTCTGGCATCTGTCTCCAGTGTGGCTACATGGCTTCTCTCTGACTCCATCCTTCTTTCTCTCAGCATTCAGTTTAGTTTTCCCCATCCCGCTCTGTTCCCCTATAGCTCTGCTATAGGCCCAAAACAGTTCCTTTATTAACCAATGATATTCACAGCATATAGAGGGGGTCCCACATCATTGGCTGGGTATGATAGTGCAGTACTAGCCACTCAAGAGTCATGGGCAGGAGGACTGCAAGTTCACCTGCAAAGTTAGTTCAAGGCCAGCCTGGAGGACTAAGTGAAACTATGATGGCTGATCTTGGTTGTCAACTTGACTACATCAGGAATCATCGAAAACCCAAGCAGATGTGAACATCTGTAAAGGAATTTCTTCACTGAGGTAGGAAAAGTCACCTATCTTAAATTTGGGGTACACCTTCTGGTGGCAGCCCACATAAAGGGTCAAGGAAGAAGGATAATTTTGCTTTGTGCCTGCTTGCCCTCACTTTCCCTGGTAAGTTCGTCCATTTTGTTGCTGATGCATTCTTTAGCTCATATTAAAACCTTCTTCTTCGGGATTCCAACATAGATCAAAGACTAGCAACTCTGTAGGATGACTCTGGTAGACCACACTAGACTAGGACTGCTGAGCCAGCTAGTGTAGTAGAATGAACAAGCAAATTCTGGCCTTTCTGTCAGTCAGAGACAGCCATTCTTGGTCACCCAGACCACAGCCTGTAAGTCACTCTAGTAAATCATATATATAAGTGTGTATGTATATATGTGTATGTGTGTATATATTTATAATTTATATATTACATGTCTAAATATATTTATATAATAGAAACATTGTAATAATAGAAATATTTTCTATTCATATATTTATAATAATACTACATGTAATTATGTAATGATATATATATATAAATACTATAGATATATTCAATGGTTCTGCTTCTTTAAATAAACTGAACTAATAGGATACTATCTCAAAATAAACAGTAAAAAGGTGTCAGAAGATACAGCTCAATGGTAAAGTGGATACTTAATGTGTACAAAGCCCTAGATTCCATTCCACTACTAATCCCACCTAAAAACAAAGGTTAATTGGGAAAATATATATATGTGTGTGTGTGTGTGTATATATATAAAGTTAACATTAATTCAGAGGAACAGATGTCAGTCTGTGCGGTGCTTGTTATATAAGCATAAAGATCTGAATTCAATCTTTAGCATGCATGTGGAAGTCAAGCATGGCAGCATGTGTTTGCAGTCCATCACTGCATCATTGATGGGACAAAGTGGGGTCTGAGGAGGATCTCTTGGGCTCAGTGTCCAGTCACAAACCCAAGAGAGTGTATCCCAGGTCCTAGTGAACAAACCTTTCTCAAAAACCAAAACCAAGGTGGACAATAGCTAAGATAAACTTCATTTCTCCACATGCACTCATACATGCTTGCATGCACACACACACACACACACACACACACACACACACATGCACAGATGTACTCACACACACACACAGATACATATAGAACTTTTAAGAAATAAATTTTTAAAATTTTTAAGCAATAAATTTTTAAAAAATAAAAAGATTTTACATGGATTTAGTCAGCCAATATTGGCCGCCAATTGTAGTCCATGGCTGCTTGTTCGTTCCAGGCTACCCAGACCCAAAATAACCACATAGAAACTGTATTATTACAAGACTGCTTAGCCTATTAGCTCACATTTTTTATTGGCTAGCTCTTATATCTTAAATTAACCAATTTTTATTAATCTGTGTATTGCCACATGGTTGTGGCCTACTGGTAAGGTTCCATCTGGTGTCTGTCTCCTGGTGCAACTACATGGCCTCTCCCTGACTCTGCTTACTCTCTCCTCCTCTATCCTCTTGGAATTCATGCCTTGCCCTATTCTGTACTGCAATAGGCCCAAAGCAGCTTTATTCATTAAACAATGGTATTCACAGCATACAGAGTAGAATCCCACATCAAAACATAAAAAGAATAAACAATTAAACTAACTAAAAAAAGATATCTATGATTATGGCTGTGTCATGAGTTTGTCTTATTGATTTTTGAAAGTGGATATTCATTTTAAATCTTTAAAACTAATCATTTTGTCCCAGTAATTGTTCAAAATTTGGATTCAGAGGTAGTTAATGACAGCAAGAGCTACATCAGGAAAGCATAGCTCACAGAAAAGCTTGAAATTCATGTTTGAAGCCTGAAATGACTGGAAGAAATGAAAATTAAATATGTGCAAAACCTTATTAGTAATTCCCTATTTTCATCACTATAGAGGATGAAAGCCTGGCTTGGTCTGGTTTCTAATTCCCTGCAAGTCCTTCCACAATGCAAATGTCACGTTGAAAAATTTGGCAGTTGCTTTAAGGAAAAGGTAAGTTGCCCAGATCTCCAGAAAATGTTTTGACATTTCAGCGACCCTTCCATTCTGTTTTACAATAGAAGCTCCAATTAAGTTCAGGGCTTTCATCCTATTTACTACTCTGGCCCTGGAAAGGAAGGCTGGCAAGCCCAGTGCTGTTCTTTCTCTGAGAACAGGGCCAAATACCCTGTTAGGAGCAAAGACTCTCACCACCTCCCAAGAAGACAGAGTTTAGAAAAACCTGCTGTTCATGAGGCTTACAGTCTACCCACAACACAGCCTTTTGTTTTCCTCTTTTCTTTTCTTTCTTTGAACTTGGATGAAGCCCAACACAGATGTTCACTCTGGCTATCAATACACGTGGAAGTGCTGGGTGCAGGGATGTGCTGGTCCTTTGCTAATCACTTATGATGCAATCTCAAATAAGCCTCTTCATCCCTTAGAACCTGCTTTTCTTTTTGAGGGCCAAGGTTAGTGATGTCCAGGGTCTCTTCTACCTTCAGTATTTTGTGTTTTGTGAATCTGTTGTTTGAAGATAAAGAAGCAGAAAGCAAAGTACCTATTTAATGGTGCGATTTCTGCAGCACAGCCAAATGTCTTCTGTTTCCAGCGGATCTTAAGTGAGAGAACAAAAAGAACAGCATTGCCTCTGAGGCTTAGGTAGCAGACTCCAGTGCTACCTAATTATAGACCTTGGCAGGCTCCAGTGTTCCAGTGACCTGGATGATGTTTTGTTTACAGACTCACTTGAAATAATCCTAGACAAAAACACTTCTACTCTCCTCTTTTAAGGTAGTTAGGATTTTTCCTTGAGCCACCAGTGATCACTAAGATAGTGTAAGAGAAAATGGCAATGTGGGCGAAAGAATCCACGTGGTCTTGTAAAGCCTCCAAGAATCTAAGCTGTCCTTTTGTCTGTGCCCTTTTCTCTCTTTTAGCCTTCCCCCTCCTTTATAATTTTCTGTCTTCCCTCCCTCTTCCTCTTTACAGCCCCTTCTTCCCAACATCCCTTTCTCCTCTCAAGCATAAGATAGTTCATATTGATCCAGAATGAATTGTTTCAAGAAGAGAGTCCAGTGGACATCATCTCTTTAACCCAATATTCTCAATATAGTCTCACCCTCTATCTGCATAGACAAATATGAACACCACAAATTTCATCTTCACCCCTATATAGGAAAAAACTAGTCTCCCTGAGTCTACTTATATTCCAGTTTCCATGACAAAAAGATGACTGGAGAAGATGCCCATGCCTTGAACAGACAGTTGTGGAAGAATCAAAATGTCTCTGGAACAGGTAAAGAGACGAGAGATCCAAATCTTTAAGTGCCAGTTTTAATCTTATTATGCTTTCTTCAGGAAAAAACACACTTTCCTGCTTCAGAGTTCCATCTGCTCATTTGAATTGGGCCAAGATCACTAAGCTTCCTAATATAGTTAATAACAAAAATTCATTTTTTTAGAAATATTGGTTTTTTTTTCCTGGCAGTGGTGGTATAGACCTTTAATCCTAGCACTTGGGAGGCAGAGGCAGGTGGATTTCTATGAGTTTGAGGCCAGTCTGGTCTACAGACTGAGTTCCAGAATTTTATATATACTTATATATTTAAATTTATTTAATTGTATATAATTTTATTTAAAGCAGGTATTATTTAACTACTATTAGTTAAGCATATTTGCATTGGAAGTGAAAAGTCTTCACATACTTTTCTGAGTTTTACTTCATTTATTTTCTCCCACTTGGTAACCATTGTTGAGAATATTGGGCCAAAGAGATGAGGTCCTCTGGAATCTCTTCTTGAAATAATTCATTCTGGATCAATATGAACTATCTTATGCTTGAGCCCCACTATAAGATACATTTACAGCTTATCCTCTGTAAGAATCCAGATAATGAGGGTAACTTGAGGACATGCTCCAAAGAAAAAAGAAATGGCCATAGGTATTTCAGCAGATCAAATAAAAATGTCATTAGATTCTACCGGATACGGATACAGTCCTTTTTTACCTACTTATTAGATCAGTTTCTATTTAATTCATTCTTTATTCACTCAAGTACTTGTACACTGTATATTCTGAAAAATTATCCTTTGCTTCTTCCTCTATGGGTAATGGGATTGATCACTTGTTACAAATGATCATGCTCTGCAATGCTCACGTAAGAGTCTCTTGTAAGTCATTAGGCATCCTCTATAAGTACATTTTCACAAGATTATGGGCTATTTTAGACTTCAAACTTACAATCATACATTGTAAAATATTCAAGTGGTAGAGAAATGAATAAGGCAGAATAGAAGCCTGTTGGTACTAGCGTGCTCATAAATTCTAGTAGATTTTTTCTATGCATTTTCTAAGACAAAATATACATGAACATTATTACAAATATAGAAATGCACATGAGTTACATACACATATTTTAGGATAAAATCAGTAGATACCTATTGCCTGGCAACAAGCTTTTGCTATCTAACAATGTGTTAAAAAATATTCATATCTACCTCAGTCTTTTAAAAGGTATCAGAGTAGTCTGTTATTTGGATATAGAAAGTACCCTTCAATCAACCAACGAATACTAAAGATTTTACCATTTATATACAAATAAGCTATGGTGATAAGTACTAAATGTGTATCTTTGTACCCAGGAGTAGAAGAATGAAGCTCTACAAATGGAATTGCTAAATCAAAGGATGCATACAGTTATAATTTAAGTAGTAACTGTCAAGTTGCTTTTCAGAAAGCTTTTACCATGCTATACCCCACCTAGACTTCATGGCGATGTGGGCTCCTACAATCTGGTCATCACTATCTAATAAGTAATTGCTACTTGAATAGAATCCTTATGTTTTGTGTTACTTCTTTTATCTTTTGAGATCATGATTATATCATTTCCTTTTGCCCCCCCAAGCCCTCCCATGTATCTTTCTTGACTCTTTTTCTAATTCATGGTCTTACTTTTCATCAATTGCTGTTACATGCACATATGTTTATGTATGTGTGTGTGTGTGTGTGTGTGTGTGTGTGTGTGTGTTTGTGTGTGTGTATACATGAAGAAAATCAAGTCTGGTATTGTTAATACATATAGAGCCTTCCCAGTCTTTATAATGTTATGCACATGTGTGTTTGGAAAGTCAGTTGGTGTGTTCTTCCCTGGGGAAGACTATTTATCCCACTATCATCATTCTTTATTTGTTTCTAGTTCTCTGTGTAGGGTAGAAGCTCATGGATTTGTCCCACTCACTTCAGCACATCTATTGGTATTACCTTTATGCAGCCCATATTTCGGCTTTCATGTGGGAGATCTTACAGATGTAGCTTTTGACATTCCTAGGATACAGAATCTCACAACAAACTCCCCAACCCTCTGGTTTTCATAAGCTCTCTCCATCCTCTTCCACAAGGTTACCTGATCCTTAGGTTTGGGACTTGTTTTATAGATGTATTGAAAGCTTCCAATGAAAGAAAGATACCACCAGACCTACCTAGATTCATGAAACACAACAATGACAAGTATGTCACGATAACCCAAAGTGTGCCGTAGTGGCATGCATACTTTGGCAGTAAGCAACAGCTCCCTAATAGGACTGAAGACCTACTCAATAAGAGGAAAATTGTGTCTCGAATTGCTAAATTGGCCAGCTACCCAGGACCAATGACATCATGGGTCTTGGAGGAGAACATACAACCACTACTTTACTACACCAGCAGAATTCCTTACTGCATTCTAAATATTCATCATATGTCCACAGCAAAGTTTAGTCCTTACCTCTCATGAAAGAAATTTCTCTTTGCAACAGACAGAAAACATTACAGAAAGCTATAAACAATTAAAATAAAGAATTGTGGGGCCCAGATTGCTTTATAAAGGTGTTTCAATGTTCCAATTTACAATTTTTGGCATAATATATCGATGTATATTTAGATATCTTATGACACTGCTAATTATTATGATTATTTTCAATTTTATTGGCATTACACAATTTTAGTGATCTTCATACATCATTGTTATCAACTCTGGTGTTTGCATATATATTGGTTTTCACATAGCCTTTTGTGACTTTCACTTGTCTTTCAGCAAGCTTATGATTTAGAAGTCACACCAAAAACGGTGGAACTGCTATATAACATAAAACATCTAACATCCTTGTTTTCTGCATTCCAAGCTCTCTCATACTCATTTTTAATACTGCTGTAACAAGTTACTGCACATTTCATGGCTTGAATCAACACAAATGTGTGGTATTTTAATTTCAAAGATCAGAAATCTCAGAAGCAATGGCTAGACTGCGTGCTTTCTGGGGGCTCTAGGAATAATTCATTATTTGGTACTTTCAGCTTTTAGAGGTCACCTCAATTGTTTCCCTCACAGGTATTTTTTATTGTCTGTCCCCTTATGCACATTTTCTATCTCTTTCAGGTACCCATCCTCTGACCTTTAACCTCTCTTACCTCTACTTCCATTACCCCATCTCCCCTTTCTGACTCTGATCTTTCTGTTTACATTTTATGAAAACTTTTGTAAGGTAGGAATGTAGCTCAGTCAGTAAAGTGTTTGTTTAGCATGTGCAGAACCTTGGAATTGATCCCCAGCACTCCATACAACTGTACATGGTAATACACATCTGTTTATCTCAGGACTCGTGAGATGGAAGATGGTTACGATTAGAAGTGCGAAGTCATCTCCAACTAATTATTAACTATGAAGCTAGCCTGGGCTATATGAGACCATGTTTTAACAACAAATAAACAAATAAGTAATTGTTCTTGTGATTACACTATACTTGTGATAAATAAACTTTGTAATTATACTCAATCCAGAACAATATCTGTTGACCAAGGTTTTCTGTTCCACCCAGTCCTACAGCCATTAAGTCCCAAAGAATCACACAGAGGTCTACATTAGTTATAAACTGATTGGCTCAGTATCTCAGGCTCTTCTTATTAACTAATTCTTATAACTTATATTAGCCCATAATTCTTGTCTGTGTTAGCCACATGGCTCAGTACCTTATTCGGCAAAGCAGTCACATCTTGCTTCCTCTGGGTCTGGGTCACAACAGAAAACTGCAGAATCCTTTTCCCAGAATTCTCCTATTCTCATTGCCCCACCTCTACTTCCTGCATCGTTTCCCTGCCTATACTTCCTGCCTGGCTACCAGCCAATCAGCACCCACAGCAAATATCCTTGTCTGTTCTAGTTTCACTTCTGTTGCTCTGACAAAAATACCTTCCTGGTGTGATGGTTTGACAGAAAATGGCCCCAAAGGAAGTAGCACTATTAGAAAGTGTGACCTTGTTGGAGGAAGTGTGTCACTGTGTGGGCAGGCTTTGAAGTCTCTTTTGCTCAAGTTTCCCTTACTGTGATTTTCACTCAACTTCCTGCTATCTTATGGTCAAGATGTAGCCAGCACCACATCTACCTGCACAGTGTCATGCTCCCTGTCACAATGATAAAGCACTGAACCTCTAAAACTGTAAGCAAGTCACCATAATTAAATGTTTTCTTTGTAAGAGTTGATTTAGTCATGGTGTCTCCTCACAGCAATAAAAACTTGAACTAAGACACCTGATAAAAACAACTTTCATGGAGAACAGGTTTGTTTGGCTACAATTTCAGGTTAGTTACAGTCTATCATTCTGGAGAAGTCAGATAACAATTTGAAGTACCTAGCCACAACCACAGCCAAGAGCAGCAAGCAAATTAATACATGCATGCATCTTGGACTTAGATCACTTTCTCTACTCTTATAAATTCAAGGACACAAACTCAGGCAATGGTACCACCCACTACAGCCTGGTCACATCAATTAATGTAGTCAGAACAATTATCTACACATATACCTATTTGTCAACCTAATCTAGAAAATCCTTCCCTTAGACTCTCTAGACACATGATTCTAGGTTATACCATGTTGGAAAAATTAGCCATTATGCCGTTTCATTATCTTTAACTTTTTATATTTACAAAATCACATGAATAAATCAGGTAACATATAAAAGGCTTTGACAAGTAAACATGGACATCTCTGAGGGGCCATTAGGTTGTCTGGCACATTTCTCCATCAAAATATTATCAATAAATTACCTGCATTGTCTCTTAATATTTTATGGTTAAAATTTTTATAATTGTAAAAAATCAATACCTTTTATCAATATAATACATTATTTATTTAATCTTTATATGATAAATTTGCTTTACAAACTTCTTATATTTCTAGTTATTTGTTTGATTTTTTCAACAATAAGCTTGTAAAGTTTCATACCATGTAGGTAAATGTATAAATTATGGATAGATAATGAGAGACAGATAGATACATAGATACATAAATATATAGATAATTTCAATTGTAACTCAACAGAATATAAAACACTTGAAGGCAGGTCTCTGAGAACATCTGTAGGGTATTGTCTTGATAATATTAATTGAGATATACCATACCCAAGATACCCTACTTGAGAAAGCAAGCTAAACACTATGTATGCACTCATTGCTCTGTTCTTCTGACTGTGGATTCAATATATCCAGCTGCTGTGAGTTACTGACATTGACTGTACTCTGGAACTGTGAGCTAAAATAGACACTTTCTCTTTCAAGTTGCTTTGGTCATGATATTTTATCACAGAAATAAAAGAAACTAAGATATAGATGGACAGATGATAGCCAATAGAGGAAAATCTCTCTTGACCTCTGCCTTTATCTGATTTCTGTCTACTGCACGGTTTAGATTTACAATTAAAACTCTTCAAGGAGATAATTGACACTCTCGGTAACATACCAATACCTTTCACTCTGAAGTCCATTAAAATTGAACCCCTAAAATCTTCAATCACCTTTCACTTAATTTCCCAAGGCTCTTCTGTCTCTCAGCCCATTCTCCATCCTAGGGCTGCAACTAGAATGTCCTCTTCAAAGGTAAAACCAATCATTTCACTTCCTTTCTTAACCCCTAAAAATAAGTCTTGATCACCCATAATGAGAAGAGAATTTCAAGGTGAAGTATACGTGACCCTGGGGATAAATAGAGAGGAATGCTCCATGTCTTCATTCACACTTCTGCCACTTCTCAATGCTTTCCTTGACGGTGAGCCTCAGGTGCATCTGACCTTCTCTCTATCCAGAATGGTCGATCCTTCCCCACAGAGGCCACCATCTCCCATGATTCAAGTTCCATCATGAAATCTTCTGTAAGCAACCTCTCTATCTCCAAAGATAACCTAAATACCATGCCTTTCTCAGTACCTTTCTCATGTATGCTTAACCATTGAGACTGTTGTGCAAAGGACTGTTTGGGTAGTTGGTATGGCCTTTCAAAGCTGACGAGGTTCTCCACTGTAAGTCAATCAAAATGAATATAAAGCTGGAGAGATGCAAGATACTTGCTGAGTAGATTCCTCAAGATAAATTGCTTTCTATCTTCTCCTTCCAACTAATTCCTCTTCCTAAACTCCTTTATATGTGTCAGGCACATGGGCAGAAAATGCATAACCTGCGTATGTAAATAAGAAAGGCGCTCATAGTAGAGTTCAGTATTTATAAAATTGTTGGGAAAGTTCAAGAATAGGGAGTCAAGAGATCCCTTGGGGAAAATTAGGTTCCCGAAATAATCTCACTTAAGAGTCAGAGATTCTGACACAAATTGATCTGCTGCTACAGCCACTGCTGCACCCTGGGGTCTGGCACAGTGCAGGTGATCAAGAACTTGATTCAGCTTCTCTAACTTCCTCTCACACTCATAGTTTTGATCCTTGATTGCCAGCTTGAGCCACTGACACATGCCTTCTGCCTCATCTTCTGCATTCAAGTTTCATGCAAAGACACCTATTTTGAAGAAACTGTTTGATGCTGAATCCACCATAATGGCAAGAAAGTGTGGAATACCAAATTGGTTTTTTTTTTGTTTCCCTAGCTTTTCACAAAACAAGCAAGAATGTAGAACTAGGGATGAGGCAACATAGAAATAGGTAGAGATGTAAGCAGCTGAATCTTAACATAAGATTTTCTCTATTTTGGGAGATCGTAAAGTTGACACTGTTCATCAGTCTCAGGTCTTCGGGTAATTTATGGCAGTCATTCATTGTTTGCCTCCACTTAGAAGATTCTGAGGTCCTTGAGAATGGGGACTATGTTGACTTTTTGACTTTATCTCACAGGGGTTGCCATTGAACAATCCAGGAAACAACTGATAAATGTGTAAAAAAGTAAGGCCTTCTGTTATATCATGGGCACCTGGCACAGCCGGGTCTTCTCATTCACTACACATCTCTGCCCACGTGGACTATTTAAAATGCATTCTCAAAGCAAGAGAGGAGACCAACACAGATACACAGATGGGCTTTTTGGTTTGGTTTGGTTTCATAATTTTTGCCTTATTGTTTGTTTGCTTTGATTTTCCTTTTTTTTAAATTTTGTTTTGTTTCTACTTTGGGAAAAGTTTTGGGAAAGAACAAGAAGTTAAGTGGGTAGAGGGGATCTGGGGGTAGTTGGGGGAAGGGAAAAGGGTAAAAAAAATGACCAAAATATATTGTATAAAGACATTTATTTAAATGAAAGAATAAAAAAGAAATGAAAAAAATGCCACCCTCCCCCCCAAAAAAATAATTAAGGAACACGTTGGAGGTAGAACAGTCTACCTTCAAATGTGAGTTCTCTGCAATCTTTAGAAACTTATCCTTTCTGACACTTTTTTGTAGTAAGAGGTGCGCGGGCTGCGTTTCCAGCGCCTGGTTAGTTTATATCCGAAATAATTACACAGAAACTGTATTTATTTAATTACTGTCTGGTCCATTAGTTTTAGTCTCTTATTGGTTAACTCTTACATCTTGATTAACCCATTTTTATTAATGTGTATCGCCACTTGACTGTGGCTTACCGTTATGAGTCTAAGTAGCGTCCGTTTTGGCCAGGAGAATCATGGCATCTGTCACATTTTCCTTCTCCCAAGCATTTTGTTTTGTTTACTCCACCCACCTAAGGGCTGCCCTATCAAAAGGCCAAGGCAGTCTCTTTATTTAATCAATGACAGCAACAGAAATATAGAAGGACCTCCTACACCACTTTTTATTCCCTTTTTTGTCTTTAAAAGTCTTGCTAGAAGCATTGACCAAGGCAATGAATGAAAATGCTCAACAGGGGTTGAACATGACTAGACTGACTGAGCCTGTTTAACACTACCTGTGTCTTAGACCATTCCCTGCAACTGCAGCAAAGAGGATAAAGGCTAAGAAAAATGTGACTTGAAAGATAACACGTAGAACACTGATGTATTTTTTCTGTCGTAAGTGATGATCTTAACCTCTTTGTACTAGTGGAATCTTTTATTGGAGTATTTCAAAGGACTCAGCAAGCAAGAATTCTGACACATAAATGTTAACAGCAGTAGCTAGGCTCTGAAGCTCAGAGTTTGAGTGATTTGTCAATTTGCCTCTGATCCGCATAAATCCAGAAGCCTATCAAGTTTGTTTTGGTTTATTTGTTTATTTGCTGCTTGTTTTAATTGTTGCTGCTTAAAAGCCTGCAAAGGTCCCTTGAAATTTAGATTGTTAGCAAAAGATCTGAGCTAAACTACGTGTTTGAGGGCAGGGAGGGGTAAGACCTAAGCAGATACATTATCAAATACCATTTCTGCTTCCAAATGGTCAGTTTAGGTGCCATTCTTGCATTTATTCTGCAGTCCACTTTTTTCTTGTTAGGTTTCCTTCGCTGTATCTAGATAGTTTTGAGATAGGGTTGAGTGAAACTAAGGGTCGGGGTTTTGATGTTCCATCTCCAAAGTAACTGGGAAGCCTCTATTCAGGTTCAGTGAATCTGAGAATTTGTAGGGTTAGCTTTGGGACCCTAAGCACTCAGGAGCCCACTGCACCTTTTAATCACTAGCACATGAGGAGTCAATAAGGTGGTCTTTACGTTTTCTTTCCTACTGGAAACAGTAGCAGGTACTAAGAGAGGGGATTTACTGCTTGTTCTTGCAAGGATTGGGCAGGGGAGTGAAAAGATTAAGACTTGAGTGGCAGGAAGAGGATAAGGAAGGCTCAGAAAGAGCTAGAAAGGTGCTAAGATACTTAAGGCAGCCTACACACTCTCCAATTACCAGGCACCAAGTACTCACTCCTGATCTGCTGATGGCTCTGTTGACTGTTCCATTCTTTGCCTCAATAAAATGTCAACTAATTGAGCAGTGTTCTTTTTGAAAGACTCAATTAGTTGAATGAAGGCATGTAATAAGATAAAGGAGAAAAAAGAAAATGATTTGGAATAATAGCACTGAAAAGGCCACCAGGGAAGAATGGGTAATACAGATGTCATTGGCCCCTTTTCCTCAAATTCATCAAGCTTACTCAGTATCTGAGTTAACAAAGGTCATTCAATTCTTAGACTAAAGCACATCAAAGTTTGGATCCCACCTGTGTATGCCTTTGTGAATCATATCTGGCTATATCTAAGCTCGATTAGAACCAAAAATAATTTTTATGCCATCCCGAAGTCTATATTCAGGCTAGGCTTAACCTTGTCCTTGCCCTTTGGATTTGAACTTGTTTCCGAAGATCCATGCTGGAAGTTTCAGAATTTCAGAAGCTCCTGTGTATATGGTCATTGGTCCCTTTTTCTTCTTTGGTCTTTTGGCCACAGCTTTCCAACAAGCTTCCTGTCTTTCAAGTTCTTCCCATTCATCCTTAACTCCACAGAGTAGTCTAACAGGATAAGCGACATTATCCATGAACTTTGAAGACTGCAAACTGCAGACACTTTTGCACAGCAGGCATTTATTCTCAGCTAAGGTCTACCACTCAGTTTAGATTCTGTCTGGTTTGTTCCAAATATCTTGATACACTGTCTACAATGCAGTCCACATCTAGACATTCACTCTATTCCCTTAGTCAGGTGAACTGACTGACCGTACAAGGAACAGGCTAAACCAAACCACAGAATATATTTAAGCTGCTGTTTTGAAGGACACAAGGTATGCCCACCCACACTCTAATAAGAAAATAAGGTTACCCGGTCCTTGTTGATTATGAGGTAATGGATTTTGCAATTGGTTTTTATGCATTCCTAGATTGGTCTAAGGGATATTTAGTTATCAGGGAAAGCATTAATATTTATGTAGTTGGGTATGCATTTTATACCTTTGTTGTATTAGGGTATGAATTTTACCTCTGTCCTTACTGATTTAGGCATATATCATAGAACAACCAATCTTTTGAGGATTAAGATGCACAAAAACAGCAAAAGGAGTCTACCTATCCCTCTATATCCATCTCCCTCCCTCCCTCCCTCTCTCCACGTTCTTCTCCTTTTTCTACTCTTGGTCTTCATAGGCCTTGGTACTCAGAGCGAGGCTCTACAATTCATCTTATCCCTGCACCTTTCCAGTTTCCACGCCTTTGGCTCTGGTCTGAGTTGTGCCACTTGTTTTCCTAGATTTTCAGGCTTCATGAACACATGAGCTAGTTCTTAAAATCATTTCTCATAACAAATGAAGTCACCAGTTTTGCTTGGAAAAACCAATGAAAGAATAGCAATGAGATGAAAATCTTCAAGGGTCTTTGAGGATGGCTAGAAGTTTCATTATCATAAAAAATGGGCAAGCTTTGGACTTAGAAGAAACACTGGGCATTTGTATGAAGACAATATGTAGTGTGTTATGTTCAGAGATGTTTAATCTTGTGCAGTTTATTTTATCTCTTGTAGTCACTTTTGATGGTGCTTGGAGGGGTTACAAGAGGGACATCTAGGAGAGCAGAGACAGTCCCATGGGAGCCCCTAGTTCAGGCACAAGGGTAGAAGGAAGAGGACAGTACAAAACACAGCTAGACAGGAGACATCTGAAGCTGAAAAGAGAGAGAAAGTTCTTCCCTGATGAAAGGAGGGCTGTAGAATCAGAAAATGAAGGAAATGCTGATGCTCTTTTTGATCTTCTTACCCTTGTATCTCTTTGCCCTAGACAATAGTGCGAGAGTACAACACAGAGTAAGGTAGGTACGACTCTATTCTAGTTTAAAGGTTGAAAATAGTAGTCTCAAAGAACTGGAAGTGAGAGAACACTTAAAATGGGCTGATCAAGAAATTGACTGTGCGATGTTACCTATAATTCCTGGGATTCATCCTTGCAAGTAATGAAGTGGACCTTAAACTTAGAAGCACAGAAAACATTAGGATCCAAACAAAGTGAAGAGCACCATGCAGTATCTAGAACAGGTTGAGTGATGAGAAACATATCAGAAAGCTACACATAGTACTGGAAAGGTTTTGAGGGCAGGAGGACACTGAAAACTTTGCATGGAGAGTTAGCCAAATGTGTGGCTTGAACCCATCTGAAAAATGAGAGTGGCAACATTCTCCATTGTATTAAAATACAATGTAGAACTTTGTAATATTTCATATCAGAGTACAACCAAAATTTACTCACATAATAAGAACTAGGGAAATCTCAACTTTTATAGACAAGGGAAATGAAGCTCTATCACTGGCAAAATCATACTAATGTGGAAAGTGTCTGGCACTTTACAGCAGTTAACAGTGGTAAGGTGCTAGCTGAATGCACAAGGCCCTGAATTTAACTCCTGCCATCTCAGAAACAAAAGCAGCTATTGTGAAAATTCACCAACAAGCAATGTTAAATAAATTTCACACAAATGAGGAACTAGTATGTTTCAACAGAAAAAAAAACATAAAAATCTGAGCTATTATGCCGGTATACATCTAAAATAGCAGCACTTGGAAGGCAGAGGAAGGAGAATGAAAAGTTGAAGGTTACCAGAATGGCACAGTGAAACAGGGCCTCATAAACACACACACACACACACATGTACACACGTGTACAAATGCACACACAAGCACGCACATTTACACAAAGTCTCACAGAAATGATCCAGCTTATGCTACATGGATTCCAGCCAGCCAGGGATACTTAGAGAGGCATTGTTTGGAATGGATAAAAATAAAAATAAAGAAATGTTGCCTCAAAGACTATAATGGCCAAGTTTAACTGTCAACTTGACTGAGTTCTCCATGGCCAAGTTTAACTGTCAACTTGACTGAGTTCTCCATGGCCAAGTTTAACTGTCAACTTGACTGAGTTCTCCTATGAGAAATTTTCTTGGTCAGATTATTTGAAGAGGGAAGACTTACAATAAACATGAGCAGCAGCTACCAGGGGCAACCCAGATGAGATGAAAGAAGAAAGCTGCTGGTTTGTACCAGATTGCCTTCAATCTGCTGGCAAGTTCTTCTGCCAGGCTGCTGCCATGCCTGCCTTCTCTGATTACCAGAATTCAGCACGCGCACTGAGGAACAGTGGCTCCTTAGACCTGCCGCCAGTCTTCAGCATCACATTGGGACTATTGAGACATCCAGCCTTCTGGGCTGGTATCTCAAGTGTAAAACAGCCATGTTTGGACTACCCAAAGAGGATTGTGGAAATCAATTTACTGAATCCCACTTAATATATATTCATTATATAGATTCTCTTCCTCCAAAGAACTGTGACTGTTCAAGGAACTTAGAGTAAATATCAAAAGGTCTAATATTTATATTATCAGAACAGAAGAAAAAAAGAGAAATAGGAAGAAAAACAATTGAAAAAAACAATAGATGAAAACAACTTAAATTTGATAAAAATACATAAAGTACAGTGAATCTCAAACATAATAAAACTAAAGAAATTCATGCCCATATATACAATGAAATTGGTAAAAAGGAAACACTCTACCAGACAGCATCAGGATATATTTTCTTCCATCAAAAGTATACCAGGATAGATTACAGGCTAGAACAATCCAATTTTCTCAACCATAGTAAAATTAAACTAGAAATAGAGTTGATGATTATATTTATAGCAGACTAACTCAGGGGAAAACCTTTTTCCTTTTTTCTTTCTTTTTTATTATGTGTATACCTTTCAGTGTGTGTCCTTGTAAGAGTGTGGGGGTATATATTTGTGGTATATGAGCCCACAGTGCAGGTTTGTACCTGCACATTTGCATTTAGGGAGACCAGAGGGGGAGGTCAGTTGTTCTGGTCTATCAGTTGTCACCTTATTCCTTTGAGACAGGGTCTCTCTCTGAATATGAAGCTTGGCTGGAGATAATTATTATTATAGTTTCCTTAGTTATGATAAAAGATAAAGAAGATATAAATATTGTAACTGTAATTCTTGCTTTATAACTGTTTTGTTATATGTAATTTTACTATTTTAAAGTTAAGGCCTTCCTTTTTGTTTAAACAGTAAAGGGGAAATGATGTGGGAGGTCCTTCTGTCTATGTATCGCTTTTGTTGGTTAATGAATAAAGAACTGCTTTGAGCCTATGGCAGAGAAGGACAGAACTAGGTGGGGAAAGCTAGGCTATATGCTGGGAGAAAGAGGGTGGTGTCAGAGAGAAGTGATGGGGCCACCAGAGTCAGACATGCTGGTAGGCCACAACCTCGTGGTGTGGGAGCCAACAAGCGACCCATTCCTCCTCCTATAGGCTGGCACCCAGCAAACAAGCAGCTACCCTCATGACTCCAGTCCCCACAATGCTGGACTTACAGAAGCTCACAAAAGCCTGCTGCTGTATCCAGTTTTTCTGTGGATACTGGGAAGTTGCTGCTCTGGGAAATTCTCTAATTGGTCAAAAGTTAAATAACATACATGTAAATATGTATAGGGTTATTAGAAAATTTGGAATATACTTTGAATTAGATATAAATGAAAATGGAACACGTAAAAATTTGGGCAATGCATCTAGAATAGTTAACAGACGGAAATTTACTATAAATACCACATTCAGTGTTTATATTATAAAGAAATGTCTCACTTGAGTTAGCTAAATTTTTTTTCTTAAAAGATTATAAAAATAAGAGTAAATTCAGGAAGAATAAAATAGTAATAAAAAAGAGGGTAAGTGAAATTGAGTCTGGAAATAAGAAAATAAAATCATAGTCAACTATTTAAAACAATGATTAAAACTGGCAAATTTCTATCCAAACTGATCAAAAGGAAAAAGTAGTAGAAGACAAAAATTAAAAATATCAAACATGAAAGTATAAAGCAATAAAGGTTTAAGCGCATTAAAAGTTAACAGTTAAAAATTTACGTGTAGTTACCGATATACATGTAAAAGTTGGACAATTTAAGCAAAATGGACCAAGTTATCTAAAACTACCTAAATTTACCCACATGTTCTGTCTCAGTCAGTTTGGTCTACTATTAAAAGAGTCATAAACTTGGTAACATAAACAAATTTATTTCTCAAAGTTGTGTAGGCTGGGAATTTACAATCAAGATGTCAACAGGTTTTACTGCAGTGAGAATGCTACCAAATATTTTAAAAAGGGATAACATCAGTTCTACATATCTTTTATGTATCATAGAAGAGAAGGAAATACATTTAAGTTATTTTATAAAGCCATAAATATCAAAACCAAAGACTGAACAAGAAAAAATCCACAGATCTAGCTGCAAGTACACAAATTCTCATCACACTACCAGCAAATAAATTCTAGCAGTACACATTGAATCACAGGAAGTCACACATTACAATGAATCATTAGACCATCTACCATAGAAACAATCTACAAAAGAACTTTATCGGCTGAGAAAGAAAAAGCACCTACTCTGATAAAAGGACTGTGAGCAGGTTAGACACAGAAAGGGACACTTTCGGCTCAGTCAAGAAAAGCCACATCTGGGTGTGGGGGCACATGCCTTTAATTCCAGATCTAAGGACACACTGGATCTCCGAATTTAAGGCCAGCCTATATAGCAAATTCTATGTCAGCCAGGGCTGCATAAAGAGACCCTGTCTAGAAAAGAAGAAGGGAGGGAGGGTTGAATGAATGAAAGAACAAAGAAGCAAAGAAAGAAAATAAGCCACATATACCACCACACTTAGCAATGGAAATGAGTATTTTCTCCTAACAATGAAGAATAACATAAAATTTGCATCTTACAAGCCCTATTCAAAACTGTACTGAATTCATGGGTAGTATAATAAGACAGGAGCAAGATTTGAAAAGCGTATAAACTAGGAAAAGAGGACATAAAATTCTTCCCAAAGATAGCACAATTGTCTATTTGGAAAAACCTCAAGAAATATACAATAAATGGGTGAGCAGAGACTTGGCATATAAAGGCAACACCCTAAAACTTATATTGGTAATAAAAAATACAAACTGTATCTTAAAAATTGTGATTTACAACAGCTTTCCAATGTTAAATATGTAGTAAATAGTCATATTTAATTAGATATGAGGGTTAAATTATGAATATTAGTTATATTCAGTTACAGATTTTACCAAACATGCAGAGTTGCTTGCTGAAGATTATTAAATACCATGTTGCTAAAAGACAACAAAGAAGCCCTCAATAAAAAGAGAAACAAACTGCAATGTTCATGGATTTGAAGACATGATATCCTAAAAAAAGCCAGCTATCTCTACATTCATTTAATTAAATACCTAACAGGATTCTTGATAGGTACAGACAGTCTAACTCTAATATTTAGATAACACAAAAATCAAAGGAAATAGGATAGTCAATGCGATGTGATAAAATAAGAATGGAGTTGAAGCAATCATATCACCTGTTTTAAGTCATGTTGTCAAGCTATGTCATAAGGGCAGAATAATACTGGAACAGGGTAGACACATATCAGTAAAACCGAGGAGTGAGTGTAGAAATGGATTTAACAAATATGCCATTTCTCTTTAACAATGCTGCACCATATATTCAGTGGAGGAATGACAGCTTTAATAGCAAACAGTAATAGAGCAATTGGCCATTTACAGACAAAGAAATGAACCCTGACCTAAGTCCCATCTTTATTCATCAGCTAATCCAAAATTGATCCAAGAGTTCAATATAAAATGAAGAATTATAAAACTTTCAGACAAAAACAAGAGAAAATCTATAAGAAACTTTCTCTATGGCGAAAGAGAAATTGCTCACAAAATTCATTAAATGCAACTGGGGGAAAAGTAAATTAAACCAACTCAAGAGTAAGAATGTTTACTCTATGGGGATATTACTAAGAGAAAAAAGATACACCACAGTGTAGGAGACTCTATCTGCAAATCCTATATCCTGTGAAGAAATTTTAACCATAATACATAGATCACTCAGAACCTTATACTAAGAAAATGAGCAAACCAATTTTTTACATGAGAAAAAGATTTCATAAATTGGAATATATGAAAGGTTATTAAAGACTTGAGAAACACTCTATACCTACAGCTATTATGAAATGCAAATTAAAACTATGATGTGATACTGTAACCCAAGGATGGCAGAACTTAGGATTGATAAGCACACAGCACAGTGCAGCACTGAAGCGATGCTCGCACTCTGGAAAACACCTTCAAGGTTTCTTACAAAGCTAAGCATATATATAACACATGACCCCACACTCTGGATCTGGCTTGCCCTCAGGAAACATAGGCTTAGGTATACAGAACACACACACATGCACATGCATGCACAAACACACACACACACACACACACACAGAGGGAGGGAGGGAGGGAGGGAGAGACAGAAAGAGAAAGGGAGAGAGAGAGAAACAGAGACAGAGATGAGAGATAGACAGAGAGAAAGAGAGTGTTCATAGCAGCTGTATCGGTAGCAGATAACCTTCTATGAAAGAGGCAATAAGCACCATTCAGTAATAAGAAGGACTAATGTGCACACAAAGTTGGACAATCCCAAATGTGTTATATAGGATAAAAAGTAAGTCTCAGAAGTTACATATTGCTATAATTTATATGACACCCTTAAAAGGGCAGAAAGGCTCCAGAGACAGCTCAATAATTAGTCATTTTGAGAAAGCGGATGGTGTGACTACAAAATCAAAGCGACAGGAAGTTTGGGGTTGAGAATCCTGGTTGCCACGGTGGTTTCCTGCATCTAGACACCTACTAACTGCACACTGTACTGTATGTAAATAGGAAAGTTAAATGTTCTAAATGCTTCTGAAGTATCTTTAGTTTGCTGAAATATTTCTCCCATCATGCAACTAAATTTAGCATAATCATTGGTAACGAGCTTCAAAGGATATGAACATCTTGAATCATAGAAAATGAAACATATAACGTGAACGCTCTGAATCATTTATTTATTTGTTCATTCATTCATTCGCTTCACAAATAATTACTGAGCACTCACTATTTTTCTAGACCTTCTATCATCCGGTTTTGCAGTAAGTGATGGAAGGACTTTATTTGAGACACCTTCTGTAGAAGACAAGGACACAATTAAATGTAAATTATGAGAGCAATCATCAATAAGCCAAAATAGTGCCACACAGGTGTTCAGCTAGCCTCTCCTATGCCTGGAGTCTGGGAAGGATTTTAGAAAGCAATGAGGAATGAGCAGATCTCTTGAATAAAGAATTAGTTCTCTAAGCTGAGCTCTTAATACGCTGTAAGTGGCACAGACTTTGAGATAATGCTCTCAATAAGTACTTGAAATGCAGTATTCTATAGTTCCAGTTAAAACCAGAGCCATTGGCTTTCTGAGTCAGCCCAGCTGGGGCAGAACTGCTGCTTTGTTATAAAAAGCCAAGAAGTCTGATAAGTACTTCAGTCCTAAAAAGAAACCACCTACCTCAGGCCAGACTTGGAGGGGATACTGACAGGAAAGGTCATAGCATGCTCTTTGTAGAACTTGTGGAAAATATCATTTTGAGCTCTATAAATTCTTATTTATTTTTTATTTTATTTATTTTTATTTTTTAAAAAGAAAACTAGCTATCTTTTTTCATTATATATATCAATCCAAGTTCCCACTCCCTCCCTTCCTCCCATTCCTTCCACATACCCACCCCACACCACCCCCATCCAATCCTCAGAGAGGGTAAGGCACATTGCTTTGTGGAAGGTCCAAGACTCTCCCTACTATATCTAGGCTGTGCAAGGTATCCATTCAAAAAGAGTAGGTTCCCAAAAAGCCAGCACATGCAC